>JAVLUX010000026.1:35300000-35552500 GCA_032164185.1 Moxostoma hubbsi | reverse complement strand
TAAGAGAGGAAAAACATTTTCATTATTAGTGTTCAGGGGCTAAATATGTATTATTGTAATATGTACCTGAGGCGAGGGCAGTTTTGGCCCAAGGCATTGAGAATAGCATCTGTGATGTTTGCACAGCCGGACACACACAAAGACTGCAACCGATGGCCCCCACGGCAGATGGTTATAAGACCTTCATCTGTGATCTGCTACTCAGTTCACACAGAGAGACATTCCAACATCAGATACACATCCATTGAAAACATTCAAACCCACCCCTGTGCACATTATAAAACGTGTCTTACCGTTTACATTAAACGGAAAAGAAAATGTGAGAGTGTTTGTGTCTTACTGAACACGTCTGCAAATTAAGTGTGACCAGCTCTGGACAATGTGCTCCAATATGCTTGAGCGCCTCATCTTCCAACTAAACATAGAAAACAATAAAGAAAGAAATATGAGTTATTTGACATTTACATTTAGACATTTAGCAGACCAAAGCTTTTAGTACTATGGAGCACCTTAGAGGACAGGGCAGTCATTTTATTTCTGCAATAGTTTGCATGCACTCTCAATAAGTTTTGAATTCCCTTGCAATAAGTTTTGGGTGCCCTCTCAAAAAATTACCATGGTTTTACTACAGTAACCATATTTTAACCATTATATTCGTAGTGAAACCATAGTGATAGTACACGACAACAAAAGCTATGATAATAAAAATCATACTTTTGTGTTTATTATGGTTATACATTACCATTGTATAAACATAGTACTTTAACCAGTACTGTAATTATTTTGTGGAAATTATGGTTTTAGTGCTGTATACTGAATCCATATAGTAACCATGGTTTTACTATATATTAGAACCATCTTTTGGTTACTATGGTTTTACCACAAATACCATGGTATTTGTAGTAAAACCATAGTAACCACAAAATTATATTTATTACCCGTTTTCATTTTCCTGTATTATCACTATGGTTTCACTATGCTATGGTAAATTTACTGCGAGGGAATGCAAAACTATTGCGAGTGCATGTAAAACTATTTTAAAAAGGAGCTTTTAAGGAGCTCTGTTACTTACAAATGAGGAAAAGAACAATTTGTCACACAAAAGTCATGAATATTGTTTTTATGACACGCTTTCTCAAGCCTCCAATCTGATTGGCTGTCTTTAAAGCAGACTAACCTTTTTAAATGATCAACCAAAAATGAGAATTCTGTCATTATTTACTCCCCCTCATGTTGTTACAAACCTATATGCTATTTTTATTATGGTTTTATTTTTTTCACATGAAACACAAAAATAGGAATTGGAAAAATCTTTAAGCAGCTCTTTCCATAAAATAAATTTTTTTACGACTGCCTATTTCAAACTCCCAAAATTTTTAAAAAAAATGCATCATAAAGGTAGTCCATAGGACTTGTGTGTTATAAATCAATAGCATGCATGAACTACTTTTATAATGTTTTATGTTGTTTGTTTGTTTTTTGTCCTTTTTGGCGCTTGACTGTGGTCTCTATAAACAGTCATTGTATGGAAAAGAGCTGCGTGAAGGTCTGTTCCACAGAAACAGTACCATCAATCGGGGTTGTAGCAACACGAGGGTGAGAAAATAATGACAGAATTTTCATTTTTGGGTGAACTATCCCTTTAAACAATTTCTGGTAGGCAGCGTGAACAGGATTTTATTCACCAGGAAACAACTAGTCTCTTGATTTGACCAGTTTTTTGATGTTTATGGCATGACAACATCATGTCAATGAACCAGATTTTTTAAAAAGTGACTGTTCGCTCATGTAGAAATGGTAATAAGTGCGGGTTCATAGCAAAACTACGTAAAGTGAACCAGGCTGGAACATGTGAAAATGGGCTCGGAGATTACCTGTGTGCAGCCCTTCAGGAAAAGGCCTTTGAGTCCTGGACAACATTTCACAAGTGCTTGTATGCCGTCTTTGGTCACTTGATCACACCATGAGATGTTCAACTGTTCTAGTAAAGGACAGCCTTCACTAAAATCAAAGAGAGAGTGTTTAGCTCTAAGGGAGGCATTTTGCTTAATAAACAAGTGTCCACCACCACCCCGCTATGTGTGTCTGTGCCCTCTGACCTCAGTGCTTTGAGAGACAGGTTGGTGATTGAGGTGCACGAGGCAAGATCCAAGTGCTTCAATTTGGGACAAAATTTACTCAAGCTGTTACATGTACTGCAAAATGACAGACAGAAGTTCAATGCATCAACACAATACTTTCAAAACATCAAAAAGATGCTTTCACAAACATCCTGTCACTCACATGCATACACTCACCTGTCAGTGATCTTGGTGCAACCATTGAGGCTGAGCAGCTCAATATTTCTGCAGTTTTGGGCAAATGTTCTGAGAGACAAAAACTAAATCAAATTAAACCACTTTAAAGGTAAACTGTGTAATTTCTGAGCCACTAAATGGAATTACAAAAATAACTAAATAGGTTATGTTTGTTAAGGGGATGGATGGATGGATGGATGGATGGATGGATGGATGGATGGATGGACATAATGACCGTTTTGAAAAAGTATCTCTCACCTGAGCGCACTGTCTCCAACACCAAGGCATCCTCTGAGACTTAACTTCCTCAGGAAGCCTCCACAACGTTTTGAGATGTTCTCCACCACACGGCCCTGTAAATGAATGGATTAAAAAAATTCCTGGCCCATTTTTGTACCAAGTAATGATTCAAATGCCTACAAGTCCTTGTGCTTTAATTGCTTGAGAACAAATTCTACTTTCCCAACCTCAATGTCTCTCTGGAAGTCAAAGAGGTCAATACGCTGCCAGTTACTGCCATCCAGAGCTAACAGGTTCCATGACTAAGAAAAAGACAGGAAATCAAGTTCAGCCCAGCTCAATTCTATGGGCACCTATATTACAAACAGCCCACAACAATCAAACAAAAGAATACATTTTCAAGAAAACAAACACAAATAATAATATTAATAATGAACTTTATTTATATAGCACTTTTCAGGCATAAAATCCGAGCCGCTGAATTGTGGGTAAGCTGAAGTCGATCAATTGATTTTTGTGGGAGACTAGTAAAAAGTGCAATACAGTAGTCAAGTCTACTTGAGATAAGAGCATGGATTAGTTTTCAGCATCTTTCTTGTTTAAATAAAAGTTATAATTTTAGCTCTTTCTTAGGTGAAAAATTAAGATTGTCACCATATTAATATGGGAGTTAAAACTTAAATAGGAGTCTAAATAACACCAAGACTTGTAACCTCTGGTCGAACCCAAAAGAACACTTCATTGGAAAATAGGACATCACTACTCTCTCATAAACTCCCCTGAACGTGCTCACTGGAAGATTTTTAGTGAATAACGACTTAAATTTCAATCTTATCCAAAAGCTATTGTATGCCTTCAGAAGGATTGAAATCAGTGGCATTTTATTCGAGAAGACAAGGGGGATAAAATGATCAACAGTTCATAAATTAAACATAAAATATTTTAAAAATGTGAGCTCAAATAGTGTGTACAGGAGATATTTATCTAAAGTAACACAGTCCAAAAGTGACACCATGCGGATAAAGTTTCAGAGGGAGGAACTGTCTCTCTAGCCTCTCTTGAGTTTCTAAATCACGGCACAAATAAAAGGAGGGAAAAAGCAAAATACAGCCGAAAAGTCACATGAAGAGGCAATGCCTCCATGGCGCGCTGATTCACTCAGTACAATGTCAATCAATCAATACAATAATGCCTGCCTCTCATACTAAAAGCAGGGCCCGCAGATCACAGGACGAACTGATGGAAGTGGACGGACTATTTGCAGAATAAACTTACTGACTTAGACATCACCACTTTTGGTCATGTCCAAATCAAAATGAACTTAAAATCTCTTAAAACATTAAATGGTCTATGAGTGAGCCAGTTTTTAGCGAGCACTCATTCTTAAAGACATAGCTCAGTGTCATCATGACACCTGTGGTGTTTACAGAGTCGGCGATGACTAATGATCCGAAAAATAATGGGACTGTAACAAAAAATACTAGGCTTACAAATAAAAGATCCCTGAAATATGCTTGTTGCTATATTGTTGTAGGTGGTATAATTGAAGCAATGTAAAAGTAGTATTTAAAATAAAACACAAAGTCTTTGATTTGACTTGATTTAATATAGACTGTTAAACATACAAAAATATTATAGTAATGTATGCTTATTAATAGTGTAAGATAAAAGGTATTTCATGTGCCTTACCATGCAGAAATCTGATATATGGCCATGAACATATATAAGAAACGATATGGCCTCATGACAACGCTAGGCTCAGGTTAGGGCTAGTTAGGGTTAGGCAACTATCTTATCTTATTTTTGCGAGCGTGCTAATTCTAAGCACAATTTCGTGCCAGCGCAAAGCGCAAGTGGGTGTGGATGGGAGTGTTTGCGCTATCTGTGGGTGTATGTGTGCAAACTGGGGGTGTATTTTATGTTGATGAAGTGGTGCATAGCATTTCAGGAGTGGCGCAAAGACGTTTCAGAATCATGTCACAAATTCAGTTCCTGCATAGAGTTTGGACATTAACTTTATTACCACCTGCTGGTCGAATCTTCAAAGTAAATGAAATGGCTGGTGGAGTTCAGGGTGCCCACTTGTCTGTGTGGGCACCTCGTGCTGCCACCGGCAAGATGCCGCCTCTGGGGGGGTCTGCCATTGTCGCCCATTCCTAAATCTGCCACTGAATCAGAAATATACTGAAACATACAACGTTTATGACACTTGTGTGGCGCTTATTATTATTTTGACAGCCCCGTTTCTTATTCACTTTTATAATATGAAAAAGTGCCTTTTGTGTTCCACAGAAGAAATATCATCATACGGGTTAGGAACGACATGCGGGTGAGAAAATAATCACTGAAAGTTTATTTTTGTGTGACGTATACATTAATGTGCCTCAAAACACCAGTCTGAAAGCATCAGTACTAATTATACTTACTCGTGAGACTTGTGCACAGCGGCAAAGTGTTACTACATCCAGGAATGAGAAAATTCTGGGGGAAGGACAACAATAAAAACATCTAATCAATCTTCAGTCTGTTAAAAAATGTGTCTATACAACAAGTTTTGTCTATGCTGCAAAGAAAAGCAGAGATGAAAAAAAAATGTAAAGAATGAATTGATTAATAACAAAGAGATTTATTAAGATAAAGAGTAAGACATCAGGCAGAAAAGGAAAGAAATGTGAAAGAGTTCACACCAACCGTAATAACAGCTCCTTTGGAAGCTTCTTGTTAATAACAGCTTCATCATTATTGGAGAACATCTGAGAACAGATATACATGTCTATTTAGGATTGAAAGTTCACATAACAATAACAATATTTTTTTATATGCCTCTTTGTGGCTAGGATCGAAAAATAACACATATGCTGAAAATTGAATTTACATCCCAAGTTCTGCTTTTTTGGAAGGTGGATTATTCTTCAGGTGGCAAAATGCTCATACTCTACCATGTTTGACCGAGTGACCTGTGATCTTGTAACGGGAGCTAGCCGGTAGGTAGCTGAGCTGTGCAGTGTGTGTAAACCTCACTCCCCTTACTCCAAGAGGCGCTCTAACAACTGATGCTAGGGGCTATAGCCTTTAGCTTCCTCATTAGCGTTTCAGACTCCCTAGCCGGAGACCCCGGTTTGAATTCTGCTCTGAGCGAGTCGAGCAGGACTGGTTACAGTGGTGCAGTGACCCAGATGGGAGTGAGGTTTAGGGGGGTGAGTGTAACAGGAGCCAGCTGGTACTGCTGTACAGTGTGTGTGTAAACTGTACTCTTCTGGCCTCAAGAGGCACACTAGCGAATGACGCTATGGGCTGTAGCCTTAAGCCTCCTTGTTAGCTCGTCCACCTGCAATGCATCCAATGGTTAAACTCTTAGAGGCGTGTTGGCTTTGTGCCAAACGTTCACCATGGACATGACACCTAAAGCTCTCTTATCTTACTCTCATCTAACCACAAACTTTTTTCTCAATTGGTAACAAGAGATACAGATTGTCCTCCTAAATAATTCAGACAGGACCGGATGTTCCTTTTATTAGGAAGTGACAACATCACATCCAAGAATAGTGGTGAACGGATATAATTGTTTCTGCCAGTCCTACCTCTGTAGATAACCAAGACTTTCTTGACTTTCTTTCTTCTGCTGAACACAAACAAAGATTTTTAGAAGAATATCTCAGCTCTGTAGGTCCACACAATGCAAGTGATTGCTGACAAAAACTTTGAAGCTCCAAAAAAAAAAAAAAAATTTTATTTTTTTTTTAAATCACATAAAGGCAGCATAAAATCAATCTGTCTTCTGACGCGATGTTGTCTTTTTTGGGTTAGAACCAATCTGAAAAAGAACTCCTTTTTCACTGTACATCTTGACAGCAGTCTCCTTGGCAATCACAATTTCAAGCACTTCCTTGCGCCATCTAGTGCTCTGCTCATGAACTAGGAAGTGTAATCGAGCTTGAAATCATGATCGCCGAGAAGATGACAAGGTTTATGATGAAAAAGAAGTTACATTTTGGTCTGTTCTCTCCCAAATCTGACTGGGTCACTTCAGAAAACACATGAAGTCGTTTGGATTACTTTCATGCTAAATTTATGAGCTTTTTTTAGCTTCAGAATTGTGGTCACCATGTACTTGCATTGTATGGACCTACAGAGCAGAGATATTCTTCTAAAAATCTTCATTTGTGTTCTGCGGAAGAAAGAAAGTCATACAGATCTAGGGTGGCAATGAGAGAATTTTAATTTTTGTGTGAATTATCCCCTTACAGTTCTAGATTACCATGTCCAGAATAACAGGGGGGGGGGGAAATCAAATCATGTTGCTATTTTCCCAATAGCCCCATTCAACTTTTCTCATACTTGTAAATTTAAAACCAAACGTGGTTTATGTAATTCCAGCCTTGTAGGCCACCACTTATCTTTTTTGCCTTTGAAACTTAAAAAAAAACCCAACTCAGCTGAGAGCAACACCCAAACAATGGTTCAGATAGTCCATAATAGCTGCAAGCTAACTCATTTCTATTGATCTTTTTTCTTTTCACCTCTCTATTCTCTATGGATCTATTTGTTTGTTTGTTTAAGGATAAGCCATGTGCTGTCTGCCTGGCTGCAGACCGTTACCAACCAGGAATGATACATTTATTTCCAGTTCACCCAAAAGACTATTTCACTGGCTGGCTTTAATGCTATGAAATGTTTCTTATAATTGGTGTTTTATGGTTATAAAATGAAATAAGAAAATGATGCATTTTTTGTATAATTAAGATTTTATTGCATTTTAAAATTATTTGTGTTATCCAAGCACATTTTCGACCAAATTTCTCATTACTTTAGGGTATTTAAAAAAAATTAAAAAAAACCATTTTATTTACATTTTAACGTATTTTTCAATTGTTTCATTGTTGTATTTTTTGTGCTGTCATGTATGCTGATATTGAACTTTTTTTTAAAAATTACATCGATACAAGATTTTCATTACAATATCGCATTAACGAGAATCTATTAAGAATCATACTTGAGAATAATGAAAATTACCATCAAACTCAAAAGTCAAACATCTGGATATATGCATGAGTGTGTGACGTCAACATAATTCCTTCATGACAGGCTTTGTAAAATTCACCATACACTTCTATTCTTGGCAATGGTTATGTCTGGTTAGAAACAGTGGGTAAGCCAATTACCATCTTTATGGTTTCCAGGTCAGGGTTAGTTTAGTATATAGAATGCAAGAAAATCTGAATAGGACTGAGAATGTATCGGTTTATCCGGTCTGTTAGATATTTGCAATGATAACTCATGTTGAAGGGATAGTTCACACAAAAATGTAAATTCTCTAATCATTTACTCACCATCATGCTTTCCTAGATGTGTGACTTTATTTCTTCTGCTGAACACGTATACAGATTTTTAGAAAGCTCTGTAGGTCCATATAATGCAAGTGAATGGTGGCCAGAAATTTGAAGGTCCAAAAAGCAAATAAAGGCAGCATAAATGTAATCCATACTACTCCAGTGGTTTAATCCATGTCTTCAGAAGTGATATGGTAGGTGTGGGTGATTTTTATTTATAATATATATATATATATATATATATATATATATAAAGTCTCCTCCCTGCCCAGTTAGTGGCGATATGCACAAAAATTACAAATCACCAAAAACAGAAGAAAGTGAAAGTGGAGATTTATAGTAAAAACAAAGGACTTAAACATTGATCTTATTCTAACCCACTACTCTCATATCACTTCTGAAGACAAGGATTAAACCACTGGGGTTGATTACTTTAATGCTGTTTTGTGCTTTTTGCATCTTTAAAGTTTTGGTCACCATTCACTAACACTGTATGAACCAACAGAGCGGAGATATTCTTCTAAAAATCTTTATTTGTGTTCGGCAGAAGAAAGTCATACACATCAGGGATAGCATGGGGATGAGTAAATAATAAGAGAATTTTCATTTTCGTTGAACTATCCCTTTAATTAAGTTCTGCTGTCACTTGAACATAATCCAGATAGTCACTATGTTCCTAAAAAAAGAAACAGGCCTTAGCTGTTACCAATGCAGTGCATGCTTTTTTAATACACTAAAAACAGAGTCCATGCACTCCATTGAAAATTCTGAGATAACAATTACAAAATTACAATGGTAACAATAGCTTCCACCAAAATACAATATTTACAACAATTATAGTTACCTCCGTAAAACCTTAAGAAATGAATATGGGATCTTCTTTAAACTGTATAAGAAGCTTACAGAATCCGTTTCAACTTGATTCAAGAGTTGTGGTTGATATCAAGATACCGCAGTTTTATTGCAGAAACAGTACCGGTAATTCTGATTAAACTGGCTACCATGGTAACAGACCTGATACAGGCTAGCGCCATCTTTGATTTTTAACGGAACGGCAACAAGGCTGTGAGGGATAGACTTACCATCTCTTCAATTGGCTCGAACGGTAAAGCTCCTAGGCCACTTCTGATTTTCCACAACTCATGTTGTCTGGACTTCTTTGTACACTGAATGTTCTTGGACAGATATTTTATCAATGTTTTGTCTGCGGAACGATCCAAAAACAGTTTAAACTGCAGTACAGCCCTCTGAAGTGACTGTAAGTCTATCCCTCACAGCCTCGTTATCATTCCCATTAAAAATCAAAGATGGCACTAGCATGAATAAGGTCTATACTTTGTCCTTTGTAGGATAGACTTTTAGTTTATATTCAAACCAAACCTTTAAGAGTAACTATAAACATGAACCCCAGCTATTCGACCACATCACGTGCTGCCAACCTAAACAGCATCAGTTGCCCAAAAATGCTGCAACAAGCCTGTGGTGCCCCCCTATAATGCTAGCCCTTTAGCTCTAGGTAGGCAACTCACTAAGTTTTGAGACACCGCCACTGTAAACACAGTTTCAGCTTGCACAAATACGGCTTGATCTTGCGTCTTTAAGACGATCAACAAAGCAAATATCAGCGTAAATAGGCCTAACTATTCTCTGTTGGGATGAACTGTGATGTGATTGTGTTTCTTACGCGAAAAGGCCCGTGTTTGTACATCCAGCTTTTGTTTTGGCCGGTTGTTTTTCACTCCAGTCTGCGGGCCTACCACCATGATCCGTCTCAACTGCTCCTATAATCCCAGCTAACTCACTTCAATGTATAAAACACCAAACCGGACGATTCTCGAAGCGTGGATCGGAGACGACTGTTGCTTCACGATAAATGTTAAAGTATCTTTAATGGTATTACATTCGCTCACTAGGCTTTATATTAGACTGGCACTTTTGTGTGTGTATACAAACCGACACAAAGTAGACTTGGCAACAAAAAACACTGCGACAAAAAGCAGCAAACTGTTGGATTACCATCTGAATTACGGCGTTTTATAGATTGACAATTGATCAACAGACGAACTCAAATGATTGCGGAAGCTCAGCCTCTTCTAATGCCACAACAGTTATAATCCTCCATTATTTAAAACGTTTAGGAATCAAAAGACGCAAGATATGCCGTGTAGATTATTTACATCGACATGTCAATGTAAAAATAAACAGGGGCTACTCGCCTCAAAGCGACTCCGGGAGACGCCGTTCACCTCCTTACCCATACCGAACGGTGTAATAAACTCCACCAGGAGTGGAAAAAATGCGCGTCCGTTAAAAGGGCGAAAATGTGTCGGTGCCGCTGGTTTCCGTCGAGCTCATTCCGTGTTTTCGGTTTGTTTAATCGCGTATGCCTATGGTGAAGATGCAGAAGTGGCCCAGTGGTAGAACTATGAACAAATCAAGCTTATCTCCTGTTGTGTGTTTTGCAGATCACCCCTCCTCTTACGAAGAGATAGTTTCCCCATTTGCCCTTAAATGTAAACTACACCATTTAACCAAAATTGTATATATATATATATATATATATATATATATATATATATATATATATATATTGCTAAATTATCTGTTCATAACCTGTATACTTTAAAGCTATCGATATGCGTAGTAATATGTTATTGACAGTTAGAGGTTTGAAGGTCTTTAAGGTCCTTCTAAGGTCCTATTGTCCTGTTCATTGTCAGTAATTTATTGTACTGTCCCGTACTTTTGCACACGTTTGCACGTGCACTTTATATAGGTATGTTATTTAGTCTGTGTAGTCTCTTGTGGTTCTGTGTTTGTCCTATGTTGTTTTATGTAGCACCATGGTCCTGGAGGAACGTTGTCTCGTTTCGCTGTGTACTTTACTAACTGTATATGGTTGAAACGACAATAAAAACCACTTGACTTGTTATTTTTTAATCAAATGTCAGCAGCTTCATAGTTGTCATATTACCAAACTATCCCCTAAAGTTACTTTCTGCCTTATAACAACAGAGTAGCTAGCTACATTTCATATTAATTCGGTGTATTATTTATAATTGTACACTGAAAGTTAGTTTGCTTGGTTTAAGTGGATGAATGTCACGACAATCTACTTGTAAGTTTGTTTGTAATGGTGGTGTATGGAAAGAAAACTGCACAATGCAAATCATTTGTTTGTTTTCATGTTATTGTTATTCTCATTTCCGGGTTTGTGTCGTTGGCCCCTCCCCTAGTAGTCGTAGCCAATAACAACTCAAAGCAGGGGTTCGTCATTTGACGTCATTGTGGTGGTAACACGAGGCAGCGTTTACACAAACAAACTAGCAAAGCGAGCGCCATAGAAGTATAATAAGCTACAGACTTACCATATATCAAAGACATTAGAAACGATTAAGCTTTGAAACTAAGTTAGTATTTAAGAAAAACAAGCATATGTCAAATGACAAGTAGTTTTAGAATCATTCGGTTAATATTTGTGTTGTGTTTTGCCGTAGCCTATATTCAAATGGACCCATTGCAGTTTGCCTACCGCAACAACCGCTCCACTGATGATGCCATTGCATCTACAATACACACTGCTCTCTCCCACCTGGAATAAAGGAACACATATGTGAGAATGCTGTTTGTAGACTACAGCTCAGCGTTCAACACCACAGTGCCCTCCAAACTTGATGAGAAGCTCTGGGCTTAAACAGCTCGCTGTGCAGCTGGATCCTGGATTTCCTGTCAGGCAGACGTCAGGTGGTTAGAATGGGCAGCAACATCTCCTCATCACTGACCCTCAACACTGGAGCCCCGCAGGGCTGTGTTCTCAGCCCACTCCTGTATTCCCTTTACACACATGACTGTGTGGCGACACATAGCTCCAATGCCATCATTAAGTTTGCTGACGATACGACGGTGGTAGGTCTGATCACTGACAATGATGAAACAGCCTACAGAGAGGAGGTGCACACTCTGAAATGCTGGTGTCAGGAGCACAACCTCTCCCTCAACGTCAGTAAAACCAATGAGCTTGTAGTGAACCTCAGGAAGAAAGACAGAGAACACAGCCCCATCACCATTAATGGAGCACCGGTGGAGAGAGTCAGCATAAGTTCCTCGGTGTCCACATTACTGAGGAACTCACATGGTCCGTCCACACTGAGGCCGTTGTGAAGAAGGCTCACCAGCGCCTCTTCTTCCTGAGATGGCTGAGGAAGTTTGGAATGAACCATCACATCCTCACACGGTTCTACACCAGTACTGTAGAGAGCATCCTGACTGGCTGCATCACCGCCTGGTACGGCAACAGCACCGCCACAACCGTAAAGACCTGCAAAGGGTGGTGCAAACTGCCAGAAACATCATCGGAGGTGAGCTTCCCTCCCTCCAGGACATCTATAACAGGCGGTGTGTGGAAGAAAAAGCTTGGAGGATCATCAGAGACTCCAGCCACCCGAGTCATGGGCTGCTCTCACTGCTTCCATCAGGCAGGCGGTATCGCAGCATCAGGACCCGCACCAGCCGACTACATGACAGCTTCTTCCCCCAAGCAATCAGACTTTTGAACACTTGATCTCTCAGGATCAACAATCAGCACTGCACTTTATTAATCTATTATCTCACACTGGACTGTCAAATATATTCTCCCCATTCAACTAGTGTATATATATTTTTATATACTCTTATTTTTTATTGTCTGTGTATTCTATATTGTGTGTATTGGTTACTGTACGTTGTATAATAGGATTGTGTTGTGTAAGTATGTGTACATTTGATATGTAAATTGTGTTGTGTAAATATGTTGTTTATTGTAAAGTGGTTTATGTCTCGTCACTGTCATGACTGCTGTGTTGCTCGGAACTACACACAAGACTTTCACCTACTGTTGCACTCGTGTACACAGTAGTGTGACAATAAAGTGATTTGAAATCTTCAGTAAGGTACTGATGCACCAATATTATGCCTAATACTGTACACTCTTTCAGACAATCTTTATGTGCAGAACAGTGACAACAATAAACAGTCAAATGAAATGCTGTATGAAATATTGCTAATTTCGTAGACTTTATTTAGCATGTGATTTCCATAAATTTTCCTAGACTGCAAACAACTTCTTGGTGATCATATTAAATGTAGCCATACAGAAGGGGTATTTTCTTCAATACTTCTGAATGTTGTTTAACCGTAAATGAATGGGAAAATCTACAAAAAGACTGCAAGGTGCAACGAGATGTTAAAGTGAATATATATATAACAGAATATATATAATGTAGTGTGTATAAATATATATATATATATAAATTACCAAAGTGTCATTCAACTGATCACAATGTATAATCGGACATTAATAACATGAATAATTACTATTACAATTCTCATCAAAAAATCCTCCACATGCAGCAATGACATCTTTGCAGATTCTTGGCATTCTAGCGGTCAGTTTGTCCGGATACTCAGGTGACCTTTCACCCCACACTTCCTGTAGCACTTGCCATAGATGTGTCTGTCTTGTCGAGCACTTCTCACGCACCTCACAGTCTAGCTGTTCCCACAAAAGCTCAATGGGGTTAAGATCCGTAACACTCTTTTCCAATTATCTGTTGTCCAATGTCTGTGTTTCTTTGCCCATTCGAACCTTTTTGTTTTTCTTTTTCAAAAGTGGCTTTTTCTTTGCAGTTCTTCCCATATGGCACCCCTGAGTCTTCTCTTTACTGTTGTACATGAAACTGGTGTTGAGCGGGTAGAATTCAATGAAGCTGTCAGCGGAGGACATGTGAGGCGTCTATTTCTCCAACTAGAGACTCTGATGTACTTATCCTCTTGTTTAGTTGTACATCTGGTCTTCCACATCTCTTTCTGTCCTTGTTAGAGCCAGTTGTCCTTTATCTTTGAAGACTGTAGTGTACACATTTGAAATCTTCAGGTTTTTTGGGGGCAATTTCAAGCATTGTACAGCCTTCATTCCTCAAAACAATGATTGACTGACGAGTTTCTAGAGAAAGCTGTTTCTTTTTTGCCATTTTTGACCTAATATTGACCTTAAGACAAGCCAGTCTATTGCATACTGTTGCAACTCAAAAACAAACACAAAGACAATGTTATAATTTAACGAACCAAATGGCTTTCAGCTGTGTTTATTATAATGGCAAGTGATTTTCTAGCACCAAATTAGCAGTTTAGCATGATTACTCAAGGATAAGGTGTTGGAGTGATGCTGCTGTCTAGATTTGATATAAAATATTTTTTTCAAATAGTGATGGTGCTGTTTTTTACATCAGTAATGTTTTGTGATCAGATGAATGCCACTTTGGTGAATTAAAGTACCAATTACTATTATTATTATAGCAAGTGTGCAATAATACTTTATACATTTTTTATTTAATATTTGAAACACAATATTTCACACTTTTTTTCCCAACAGGGTCTTTGAAAATCCCATAATTTTGACATGTGTCATAGTAAAACCATGGTATGTTTTTTAAATATCTTAGATTGACAGTATTATGAAATATGAATATAATCATTCAGTACCATGGTATTACCCTGGTAACTAGGGACAGTTCGGAGCTAGACTTATGAGTCTTCTTTTGTTATAGGGCTCTAATTGTTTTCTTGTCTCTTTTGTCTTTTCACTTCTCTCATCTCTGCACCATCACTATATCATTTTATCTCTGCTACTTCCATTCTGACCTCGTCCCCGTGGTTTTGAATAGATAGCCCACATGTCCAAAAATGGTAATACCATGGTATTTTTCTGAAAGTGATTAGTCTCTTAGTTTAAACAAAAACCAATCTGGCTTTGTCTGAAGCAGACTGCTCATGGCAGTATTCTATAAAAGGCGAATTACATTTCTATCACTGAAAATGACACGACCACTCCCATAATTAATAATAAAGCTGTGTGTGCCATGTGATGTCGGAAATGCAGTAAAAATTGAGTATTAATCATTTATAGTTCTGCTTTGGTGAGTGCACAGCACTGCTAACTGCTAACAAAATGCTAACTGTATGTTTCATAAATAAACAAAAGCAATGTAATTTCTGCATTCAAAAGTATTTATTAAATTATCGTTGCATCAAAAAATTCATTCAAAGTATATACACATGTTTAATTACATATTTATTATTGTAATGTTGTAGCTGGCAATGGCGATGAAATGAAGAACTCAAGTGCAATTTATTAATAAACGTGAAAACCATAAACCCTAACTATAAACATGAATAAAACATATTTTAAACTTGAAACATGATCTTGACTAGGCCTAAACTTCACTTGACATGAACTTGAAATACACTACACCTACTCACATCAACACTTGACAAGGGCAAACATGAGGCTTAAATACAAGACATGGGAGAACAAGACAAACAAATTGACCAATGAAAAGACAGAACTGATAACAAGATAATTAAACAATAAAGAAATGAACACAAGACACATGAACATGGAGTAAAACAGGAATCATATGACTAGGGAACACATGACATGTGAAAATTGGTGTCGTTTTAAAGACTTTACAATGCATACAGGCGATATAACCAACACTTACCAAGTGCTTTTTCAATTTGCTGACAAATTAGAAGTGTTTTAATTTCCATAACTTATGAAATATGATTATTTACTCTGCACAAACTGTCAAACATAAGGTCAAAATTTGCTAGTAGAAAACAACACATTTCACTCACATATTAAATTAATATCAAGTAATGGCCTGGACACCTCTCGAAAGCTTGTTCTAAATGAAAGTGTGAAAATTAATGGGTCTTTCCACCAGACAAAGGGCATAAACCCTTCAGAGTACCCATTTCAAGGGCTCTGCACCTCGAAGTAGGGCATAAGGTGGATCACTTGCGATTAGGATACGCCCCCAATCTGATGTAGTGCACGCTGTTAAAGCCACCGACACTTCATTTTCTTTAATACGCCCATGATTTACAAAGAAACCTCATAATAACACATTATTACTGTTATTGTAAGATTATTAAGAGATTTTAATTTTGACCAGAAGGGCACATTTATATTTGTGTATGAAAGGGGCTTGTGCCCCTGCTGCCCCCATTCTGTGCACATTATAGAATTGATGTTATAACTTCATGCAAACTGTTGTTGGCACAAACATTTCAATGAGGCCTCTTTGTTTATATGCTGAGATAACGGGTTTGCGTGGAAATTATTTTGATTTGCATTTTGACATACTTTAGGAATGGAAAGTCTGTTACTTTACATTTGCTTAAATAAAATAACACTAGGGTTGGGAATAGATTTAGAGGCATTAGGAATCGGCTCCAAAGCTTTGAATCGACTCATATGTTTGGACTGTGTTTATTTCCTCAACCACTAAACTACTAAACATCCCTGAAGCCTTAACTGCACTAATTCAAATGACAGATTATAAAATGACTGCAGCTAAACGATCGTAATTTCTCAATTGATCAGTCTGACTCTTTTGTAGTCTGTCCGGTATCAGTAAATCTGCTCCAATTTTCTGCTGTTAGTCCAGATGAGTGGTAACAGGCAATTTTAACAATATTTGTGTTATTTATGTCAGAATACACACACATCTGCCCAGCCAACCTTCCCTCAAATTCATCATATGGGAATGAAGCAACAAAATTGAATGTGCATATAGGCACATGCTTATTTTGAGTGTTGGGTGTAATGCATTACTAAGTAATTAAATAACTTTTTTATTGAAAAAAGCAAAGTGATTACATCAGAAGTTACTGTTATTAAATTACTGAAAGTTTTAGAGTAATTGCATTAAATAGTGTACAGACTCTAGAACAATTCTATATAAAAAAAATAGTGAATTTAATATCGAAATATAACGTCTAATGTTAAAATTTAAGTTTTCTAATTTAACGCTGCCCCCTTAAATGCTCTGGCAAGTTCATGAATAATTTATTTGGTTGTACATGATTCATTTGAAAGAATTAAAAGAACAGTTTCATGTCTATCCTTGTATTTTTCATCTGGTCGAGGTTGATAAAGGTTTTAGAAAGTAATAAGTAATGTAATTACTTTTCAGACAGAGTAATTAGTACAGTAATCTAATTACTCTGCAGAAGATGTAATTAGTAGTTAGTAATTAATTACTTTTTTTTTAGAGTAACTTACCCAACACTGCTTGCTTTAGACCTATTCGGAGAATTTTTGTCATTCATGCTATCATAAATAGTGCAAAGGCTGCATTATATGGCGCTTTTTTGTTATGAGATTCGAAAAGAATCGAGAAAATTAGTCTGGAATCGATTCAGACAGTCATGTAATGTTATATTCTTTTTAAAATAGTTTATAAAATAGATTTCTAGATCACATACACGCTCACTTTAAACAGAGAACTCAAGAGAAATGTGCAAAGTTCAACCTTAGTGAAGAGCGTGGAAGGCGGGGTACAGTTGCCTCTTTTGATTGGCTGTCGCCTAGTTACCATGAAGACTGACAGCAACACGCAGCCACTGATACATCCGAATGTTGCCGCTTATGACCACCAGGAATTCCTTTTCCGTGGGAGGAGTTCAAGTCGCACATGCGCAAGAGAGGCTGCGCATAATTTGGGCTGTAATGGATGATGTGAATTCTCTCTGAATCCAGGGCCGTGGAGGGTTTTATATCCACGAACATCGCCCAATTTATACGTCTGGTTGCTACCCAGAGCCGCTCAAGTGAACTGGAACTAATTTTAACACATTAATATATGACCATTTCCGAACAATATGAAAATACAGAGAGTTTACATTGAATATTAAAGCTAATATATGTGAACAAGAAGCAAGCGGGTCGAGTTTTATTTTCTGTTATGTGGGACAATATCCACGCACAGCGAGCTTTACTGCTTTAAAGCTCAGAAATCGTGTGCAACGTCTGTTAAAGCTTTGATGTCGTGGAAGGATAAGCAAACTAAGACAAGGGGAGTCCGTGTTTTTGTCTTTTCGAGAGGAGCTAGCCTAGCAGCAGCTAGCGCAATGCGTTGCTTGAGGCACTCTGGAAGCGACCAGTGATACAACCCTGAAGAACATGAATCAGGTTTATCTTTACAAAAAATAAGAATAAAAAAAAAATATTTTTGTTAGGTCTACACTTCTGGATATTTTTTGGATCCATTCAAGAGGATAAATCTAGATACACTGACTGACTGGGATGACTTCTGAATAAGCTGCGCGCGCATCTTTGTTTTGGTTGCCTCTTGCAGGATTTCGCACTTTTATCCGTTTCTGAGTGATTTGCTGTTCATGTGCTGTCTTGACCGCACAGGACCGCGTCTCTGGAGGACAGTAGTCGCTCTAGCGTGGAGGCATGCCTGGATCAGACCGACTGCATGGGACTAAGAAGAAAGCTGAGTCGCAGATCCATCATCAACAGCAGGCGGCCGATAGGGAAGGCAAAACAGGTCCGCCTTTGCACGCAGGCTCCGGGAGGCATCCCACCAAGTCGTCGGGCTCGACCACTTCCAAGCACAAACGAAACAAGTCCAAACATGAGGCCGAATCCGCCGTCGTCGTCTCCGCGCGTCCAGCAGTGGGCGCCATTAAGCCGCTGGTGGAGTACGACGACATCAGCTCCGACTCGGACACTTTCCTGGACTCTCCCGCGGAAAACAGAGACGCTGAACGGATAGACTCCTCGGAGGTTTGTAATGAGAGTAGGACTCACAAACACAAGCGTTCCAGGAAGAAGTCCAAAGACCCTAATCGGGGCCGGGAGTCAGTGGAGAGGGCAGAGAGCACTAAGAAGAGTAGTAAGGACGGGGATAGAGGGAGCAAAGAGAGCAAGAGGAAGGACAACGAGAAGTCTTGCTCCGAAGTGTCCCTTGCTTCCACGTCCAGGCGATCAGGTGAGTCTGGTAGTAAGAGGTCAAGTGACTCCCTCTCATCAGCTGTGGTGCATCCACCTGTGAATTTAGGAAGCAGTGCCTCCTCTGCTTCCTCCTCTCAGAGCAAGGAAAGCTCCCGTTCATCAAAGTCCCGTAAAGACAAGCAGAGGAGAGAGGAACGGTACGACAGGAGTCATCGGAAAGCTGCCAAGAGCCGCAAGTCAAGCCCTAAAGGGAAGGGTCAATCTCGGAAGGCCTCTGCCCAGTCGGGATGCGAGAGTCCTTCAGCAGCCGATCTGGAAAACAGTTATTCCTCCAGGCGCAAGGCTGCAAGTCCGAGCCCGTACAGGGAGCCATCCCGACGCAGTAGGCAGAGATCGGACAGTCCATACGGACGAAGGAGGTCTTCAAGCTGTGAGAAGGATGGAAGTCCGTATGCAAGCAGAAAACACTCACCGGGAAGTCCCTATGGCAACCGACGGTCTTCAAGTACCAGTCCAGTGTCCAGGTGAGTGGCCACACACTGGTCGATCCACGTGCATCGTGTACATACAGTGCCCCCAAAAAGTATCTGGTCGCTTAAGTGTATAAATGTCATAACAGTGGACAAACTCATCCACTAAAAAGCACCTTGAGACCAGTTGGTTTAAAGTAATTTGAAACCGGTGTAAGAAATGTAAGTAGAATTCGTAGAAAAGTCCATTTTAAATGAATATTCCGGATTCAATAGAAGTTAAGCTCATTTTCTTAAAAAAGCCAAAATCCAGGTTACAATGAGGAACTTATTTTTGTGTGATTTGAAGGCAGAAATATGAAACTTATCATTTTATAAGAGCACTGACATTAATGTATTATTTAAGCTGTAAATTTGTTTAAATCATGATTTAAAAATATATATATTTTAGAGTTTGAGTGTTTGTTGATATTGCGTTGTCATGGCAATAAAGTTGTAAAATTGACTATAACTTTACACAAAAGTTTATTAAGCGATTTTGTCCCACTAAAATAATGTTAAACAAACATTTTGTTTTGCGTCTTTTGGCTATACTTATAAAAAAAAAAAAAGTGAGTATTTAAACCTTTACCGATTGGTCCCATTCACTTCCATTGTAAGTGCCTTACTATAACCAAGATCTTTGCTTTTTTTTTTTTTTTTTTAAGAAAATTCAAAATCAATTTTTGTGGTAATCAATATTATGCTTGCTCATTAATTGGAATATTCCTTTGATTTATTAGCAGTCACCACTTGGTTTGATATGTTGTGCTACAATGTCCATACATATCATATCAAGGCTAAAATGGCCAAATACTTTTTGGGGGCCACTGTTACGCATGCGTGGTACTTCTGGGTTAAGATTTGTATTGCTGAATCATTCCTAAAAAAATATTGGTGGGATCCTAAATTTTTCTTACATTTTTGTAGTAACATTTTGTTACATTGTCCAGTTTATTGGTAATTCCAGATGCTGTTTATCTTTTGACTTGAGATTTTTATCTTAAAGGGCTAGTTCTCCCAAAAATGAAAAATCTCTCATTTACTCATTTACCCTCAAGCTATCCCAGATGTGTATGACTTCCTTTCTTCTGCTGAACACAATGATTTTTAGAAGAATATTTCAGTTCTGTAGGTCCATACAATGCAAGTGAATGGTGACCAGATCTTTCAAGCTTCAAAAATCACACAAAAGGTGGCATATAATGAATCCATATGAAGATTTTTTTGTTTTTGTTATTTGTAAAGTCTTATCAAGATACTAAAATTGCAGTGTTCACAGGGCCTGAAATTCATTTATTTTTTTTATTTTTATTTATGAAAATCTGGGAAAGTTTCCCCCCTATACATGACTCATATGGGGGTAGTGGCACATAAAGCTTATAGTTTATTATGTTATTATAAAAAAAAAATCTATATATATATATATATATATATATATATAAAAGACAGTGCTGGATGGAAGTATATGCTGCTCCAAAATTTGTACATGTCTGTCTGCATTCATGGTGGCCTCACAGATGTGCATTTTTCATACTCCATCCATCTTCCATCGCTTATCTGAAGTCGGGTCACGGGGGCAGCAGCTCCAGCAGGGGGCCCCAAACTTCCCTATCCCGAGCCTCATTAACCAGCTCTGACTGGAGGACCCCGAGGCATTCGCAGGCCAGTGTGGAGATGTAATCGCTCCACCTAGTCCTGGGTCTTCCCCGAGGCCTCCTCCCAGCTGTATGTGCCTGAAACACCTCCCAAGGGAGGCGCCCAAGAGGCACCCTTACCAGATGCCCAAACCACCTCAACTGACTCCTTTTGATGCAAAGGAGCAGCGGCTCTACTCTGAGCTCCTCACGGATAGCTGAGCTCCTCACCCTATCTTTAAGGGAGAAGCCCGCCACTCTTCAGAGGAAGCGCATTTCAGCTTCCATTTTTTTTGTGTATTTTTTAATCATGGTCATTTTTCATACTGTCCCAACATTTTTGGAATTGGGGTTGTATAATGTAGATGTGGTGCCAATCATATGCTGACTTATTTATGTTGTTTTACCTAGCAGATACCGTTGAAAAATACTTTCACAGGTAGTTCAAGAGCAGTTCACCCAAAAATAAATAAAAATATACTCATTACTCGCCCTTAAAGCCTTTATGACTTTCTTCAGTGAAAAAATATGTCTGAGTCATCATTCACTGCCACTTCAAGTACTTCAACTCCAAGTTAATGGTGTCTGAAACTAACAATCTCCCTGAAATCTCCTTTTGAGTTCCACAAAATAATAAAGTCATACAGGTTTGCAACAAATGAAAGTGAGTTTAGTAATGACAGAA
The DNA here is from genome assembly GCA_032164185.1 of Moxostoma hubbsi. Lineage (NCBI taxonomy): Eukaryota > Metazoa > Chordata > Actinopteri > Cypriniformes > Catostomidae > Moxostoma > Moxostoma hubbsi. Next base: position 35,531,016 of record JAVLUX010000026.1, on the reverse strand, counting down.
TTTTAATTTGAGTCACCTTTAAGTGTACAAGTCAATTCTCATCAGTTACATTAAAAATGACCATTTAATTTTGACAAAATTATTTGAAAATTATAATTAAAGTTCATTATTAAAGTTCCAAGAGGTCCGGTCTCTACATTTCCTTCCCAGCAAAGGTCTGGAAAATAATATGTGCTTTACATGGTGTCAGTTGTAATATGGCTAGGAAATTATGTATCTTATTCGTATTAGTTTTTATAACTTGCCATGTTGGCAGCAATAGTACTTTGTGGGCTTAGAGACAGCTAAAGTAGTGGCATCTGAGAGATCATTATTACCCCAAAAATGTAATATTTTATCAAGACTTCATCAGTCGAGGGCACATGGATATGAATATTAAAATATCAACAGGTCCTTCTGAAGCTGAATGACTGCAGTCCAGTTTTTGTGTATTTTTACATTCAGAGTCTATACCTATGATTGGGACATGGGAGCCCTTTTGGCAGATATAAAATACTGTATGAGGGTTCAGTGGTGGCTCAGCGGTTAAGGCTCTGGGTTACTGACCGAAAGGTCAGGGGTTCATGCCCTAGCAGTGTCAAGATATCACTGTTGGGCCCTTGAGCAAGGCCCTTGACCCTATCTGCTCCAGGGGTGCTGTTTCATGGCCCTGCGCTCTGACCCCAGCTTAGTTGGATATGCGAAAACAACTCCATTTCATTGGCTCTGTACCTGTACTGTGCACAATGATAATAAAGTTGAATCTTAATAACAACAAACTTACAATTTACATAACAATAATGAAGCATTAAATAGCAGTTTGCTTAATTTAAGTGTAAATAGGCTTTCCTTCCATCTCTGGTTCATTTGAACAAAATTAGAACAAAAATCTGTTAGACCCGTAACATGCTGACAAATAAAGCTAAAACTAGAAGGAGAAAAAAAAAAAACATTTTAAAAACATCATAAAATAACCACACCTGCAATTCATACGTACAGTAAATTAGGCTTTATGCAGCGCTTCGTGTCTATAGCGAGGAGAAAGGCAACATGCATGGAGCGGAAATAAAACGCGTTCAACGCTGGTCGTGCTTTATTCCCGCTCTAGTGAGAAATATTTCTCTCTAACGCTGAACACTATTTATTCCTGCTTCGCTCACATATACACGTATGTTTATACAATCAGTAGCCATGTGTCAGAGAACTAGCACAAAGATTCAGAGCTCGGTCTGGATTTAATTATTGAGTAACCATGAGCTAGACAAACGTTACTGGTGATGCAGAGGCTCTTGTAGAATGTGGTGTTGGAGGGCGTTATGACATCTACAGGTGGCTTGGAAATGAATGTTGCAATAAGCCAGTGGTTCTCAAACTTTTTCGGTCATTCCCCACTTTGGACAAGGGGGAATTTTCAAGCCCCACCTGCCCCCATCGCCCCAACACAATGCTAATGAAATATGCAACAAGCTTAAAATGTTCCAATTTATTGAACAGTAGTAACAAGTAACAAGTAGTATCAGTAACAAGTTGTATCTAAATACAAACTAACTATTTACATCAAACAAGCGTGCCGCACAAGCCCTCAAAAGTGAAGCCAAAACGTCTCGATCGCCCCCCAGAGGCCGGTCCTAGTATAGGTCATAAACCCCGCCTCCCCATGTTATTCAACGGGACGTGAGACCAACTAAACAATTAAATTACACTTCACATATCTTTTTTCCAAAGACAGTTTCTGTCATTTACTGTAGTTTTTATCACGCTGATGTAATTTCAAGTGTTTGTTTTTAAAATAAGTTTGTTTTTAGTTAGTTATTTGATGCTATAAAAACGGTGCTGTTACGTCATGATTGACAGCTGTGATTGACAGGTTCTCTGAGCGAAGTAGTCACTGAAGCACCAACGGACTTTTTTTCGGGATATTCGGAGGATTGAGGAGATTGGAGCTTTAAATTACATATCTAAATTTCTATAATTAATTATTTCACACCGACATAATGGGTTGTTCTGCAGTAGAATGTGCTAACCGATCTGGCATGTCCGATCGATCTTTGAGTTTTTTTCGGTAAGTTAAATTTATAAGCTATTAGTAAATAAATGTTATGGGCCAGCTAGCTTAAAGAGAACAAGCCTATTTAAAAGCAGGTGATCGTTAACTAGTAGAAGTTACTAATTATTTTAGAACGGAGCAGACAGAGGCCACTTAAAAAAAAGTGCAGGGGCGTGTGCTTGCGATTGATTCTGCGAGAGTGAGGGCGGGGCCTTGTTTTCACGGCTTTACTTCCTGCTCACTACTGCGCATGACTGGTCCCGAAAACGCAAGTGCGCAGACTCAAGTTCCAAGATGTCAGCGCCATATCGGGACACTGGCGGCTTCAGTTCTCTCCGATGGAAAAGAGCGAAGGGGCGTCGTCCATCTTTTTTTACAGTCTATGACATCAAATAACAGCAAATTCAAACATAAAGAAAAAAAAAGTGCAGCTGTCATAACTTGCATGAAATTCAAAAATAGAGAAAATAAAAGTGCAGCTGTGTCAACATTTGTATCGAGTTAATAGAAAATAGAAAAGAAATACAAGTGCCACTTTGCAAAAAAATAAAAAAAAGAGAAATCCATTTGGCAAGAAAGTATTTAAAGAATCCATTTTCCCTGCATTAGTGGCTGCAGTGAGCTTGTTTTGCATTGCACAGTTTCTCAAAGCAGGGTTGCAGGCTTGATACTGCCGCTCTCAAGTCATGCTCAATGTTCAGCTGAGATCTGTACTTAGTTTTCAGTGAAGCAACAGCTGAAAAACCCATCTCCCAGAGATATGATGTGGCAAAGGGAAGAAGAATGCACACAGCTCTCTGCCCGATGAGTGGATACTCCCTCTCCACTCCAAACCAGAATTCACTAAGAGTCTGAGCTTTAAACCTGAGCCTCAGGGTGGAGTCAGATGTCATCTCAATAAACTGGTCCTCCTCAGCAGACCGAAAATCAGCAGGTGCTGCAGACAGAATATAAATAAATAGGCTTACTTTATTTGTCATTGCATAATAAACACAAAGAAATCTGTTTGACAACAATCCATTCCAGTTAATAAGTAGCATACAACATAAATAAAATGCATGTATAATATGAGTATAATATTCAATAAAATGTTAAAATACCAACCTGCTGCATTGAATGGATCCATAACCCAGGCATACTGATCACTGTTGTTCGGGAAGTATTTTTGAAACAATCCTCTCAGGGAAGAGATGTGCTGCTTAATACATGGGATCACTGTGGTGGCTCCAGAATCAGTGGTTTCAGCAACTTCACTCAGGTTTTCAAAGACATCTATGTTTTGCTGATCGAGGCGCCTGCCCCATACCTCAAGCTTTCGGGTGAATGCGGTGATCTTGTCTGCCAGGTGAGGTAGGTGCTTGTCTTTGCCTTGAAGCTGAATATTTAATTCATTCAGCTTGCCAAACACATCGCTGAGGTAGGCCAGTTTAAACAGAAATTGTTCATCACTGAACTTGCTTGCAGCCTCATACATGCGCTCCTCCTCCAAGAACATCCGAATCTCTGCCCTGAGCTCAAAGATGCGCAACAGCACTTTGCCCCGGGAGAGCCACCTTGCTTCACTGTGAAACAGCAGAGATGTGTGATCAGCTCCCATTTCCTCACAAAGTGCGGAGAACAGTCGCGCTTTCAGGGGTCGGGTTTTGATAAAATTGACCACGCTAACAACTTCTGTCAACCTCATTTAGTTCAGGGCTGAGCTGCCTTGACGCGAGCGCTTCCCTGTGAATGACGCAGTGCGTTCAGTGCGCATCTGGCGCAACCCTCTTTATTAGTGCCTGCAGCCCGTTTCTTGACCCTGCCATGGTCTGCGCGCCATCAGAGCAAAAGCCCACACAGTTTTCCCATTTAAGGCCGTGTTCTTTGAGGTAACTGTCCATGATCTTAAACAGCTCATCAGCTGTGGCTCTATTTTTTATGTATTTGCAAAACAGCAAATCCTCACATAGTGACTCGCCATTCACAAAGCGGACGTACGAGATGAACAAGCAGTCTTTATTGCTGTCAGTAGCTTCGTCCACTTGTAATGCAAAACGACTGTGTCTTAATTTTTCTATGAGTTGTTCCTCATGATCTCTTGCAATGTTGCATATATGTCTCGCAACTGTGTCGTTTGACAGGGGGACTGCTTTTAATTTTGCTGCGCTTGTCTCGTCAAGCATAATTGTCACCATGTCTAGAGCAGCGGGGAGAATGAGCTGCTCTGCAATTGTGTGTGGTTTTTTGCATTGTGCAATTCTGTATGCCACAAGATATGAAGCCATCTGTGCTTTACTGTTTACTGATGCAGCTTTTACCATGCGAGTCTCCTGTTGACGGAATTCTGCCAGTTTTCTTTGAAAGAAATCAAGTGGCTTATTGACGTGACTGGGGTGTGTGGTCTCTAGGTGTCGTCTTAATTTGTTGGGTCTCATACTGTCTGCTGCTAGCGGTTTAAGACACAGAATACACATCGGTCTCCTCAGCCCCCACCACCGCTGCCGTGAATCCAAGAGCAAGATACCCATCATCATATTTTCTTTTCGGTTGGCTTTTTGGTTGATTAGGCCCATCTGGTTTGTGTCTCTCTGCTGGCTCTGGCTCGACAACTTTTGAGGTCCGTGTCTCAAATTTATCCATGTTGTATTATTGCGTTATTGCCCACACTAGCCTGCTACTCACAGTAGCGCGGGAAGGGGTGTGCTGCGGGTGCTGCAGCCCCCCTCGTCATAGCATCAGGACCCCCTGGTGGGGGGCTGTGGACTAACATAATTTTGTACTTAAAAACGTGAAATTTTTTTTTTTTTTTAAATAGACATAACATACTGTGTTTGATATTGGATTAAAATGATGGGCAGTGTAGCTATAAGATAAACTAATGATTCATTATTTTAATATTCCTTTGTTCCGATCAGAGCATGTGAGCGGAGCGCGCATTTCTGAATATTCCGCTCAGGGTCGCGCGCTCAACCCAGAATGGCCTGCTGGTTCGAAAATATGTGGAATAAGGGCTGCCTCCGACTAAAGTTTTTTTTCTAGTCGACTAGTAGTTGTTCATTTAAGCCATTAGTGGACAAATCGCCCCTTTATATTGATTTAATTACTTAAATAGGCTATACAGGATAATGAGCGTTATATAGCCGCACTCAAGCGCACGACCGCACGCATAAAGCTTGTCACAAAGAACCGGCAAATGTAATGATTATGAATGTGTCAAAAATAGCAAGGAGACATTTCATTGTTTATTAAAAACTGGTGTTTTATGTGTCACTGCAAAGATGAAGTTGACGATGCGGACTCGCCATGAACGAATAAAGACAGAAAGGCATAAAAAGGAAAATTTCCCCCCGTTTGGCACGCCCCACCTGTCACGTCTCTATTCCCCACCAGTGGGGCGCGCCCCACACTTTGAGAACCGCTGCAATAAGCCCACACAAACTGAAACATTTTGAGTTGAACCTGATATAATAAGCAGAGATACATTATCCTAATTTTCCATTACTTTTAATTTTTTTAAAACATTGATGGTTGATTCCAAAAGCTGTCTGCCATTTTAGCAGAAAACAAATATAAAAAACATTACATCCAAGTTCCTCTTTATTGGTTTAATCATCTTTGAGGTTTCAATCTCATGTCACACTGAGTTCATGTGACCGCTTTTTTCAGCAGTCTGCATGAGGCGGCACTTGTTAATGCAGAAATAATTCAAAGGTATGTTCCTCAAATCTGTGATGCGCATAGCCGTGATGTGCTCTAGATAAACCCAAAAAGTTGATCACCGCATGGGTTTCTCTGACAATATAGAAAATTGGAAACTGAGATTTGCTAAGGCACCTTTAACGGTTATACGGCGCTCTGCGGTTCATTCAGTTAAGCAGTTATTGTTTAGTTGAATATGAACTGAAATCATAAGAGAATTATTCTTGTAGGTTGAAAGGGCAATGTTTGTATACATTTTTAATGAGCCACATCCATTAATAGCCACACGAGTAACACCAAAAGTGAGGGCATATTTCATTTCATTGTAAGTGTTGTGTTTGTTCACAAGGCGTAATAGTTTAAAAGATAAATGTGAAAAATTATATTTTAGTAAGTGGGTTGTCTGAACATTATGTTAAGGAAGATTTTTTTTAACTAAGCTTGTATATTGTAGACATCAATCAGGTGCGTTTTATGGATGCTAAGCACAGCCATTCAATATTTAACATAGATATTCAACAAACAGGCTACATTACTATCATCTTTAATTTGACATATACTGGAGGCCAAATGTTTGGAATAATGTACAGATTTTGCTGTTTTGGAAGGAAATTGGTACTTTAATTCACCAAAGTGGCATTCAACTGATCACAAAGTGTAGTCGGGACATTACTGATGTAAAAAACAGCACCATCACTATTTGAAAAAAGTAATTTTGGATAAAATCTAGACAGACCCCATTTCCAGCAGCATCACTCCAACACCTTATCCTTGAGTAATCGTGCTAAACTGCTAATTTGGTGCTAGAAAATCATTTGTCATTATATCAAACACAGCTGAAAGATATTTGGTTTGTTAAATGAAGCTTAAAATTGTATTTGTGTTTGTTTTTGAGTTGCCACAGTATGCAATAGACTGGCATAGAAACTCATCAGTCAATCATTGTTTTGAGGAATGAAGGCGATGCAATGCTTGAAATTGCCATTTCATACAAAGGTGTAACTATACAGTCTTCAAAGACATTGGACAACTGTCTCTAACAAGGACAGAAAGAGATGTGGAAGACCAGATGTACAACTAAACAAGAGTTGTTTCATGTACAACAGTAAAGAGAAGACTCAGGGGTGCCATATGGGAAGAATTGCAAAGAAAAAGCCACTTTTGAAACAGAAAAAGAAAAGGTTCGAGTGGGCAAAGAAACACTGGAAGCCACTGGACCTCAGATAATTGGAAAAGAGTGTTACGGATCTTAACCCCATTGAGCTTTTGTGGGATCAGCTAGACTGTAAGGTGTGTGAGAAGTGCCCGACAAGACCGCCACATCTATGGCAAGTGCTACAGAAAGTGTGGGGTGAAATGTCACCTAAGTAGCTAGAATTTAAAGGATCTGCAAATCTGTCATTGCTGCACGTGGCGCGATGTTTAAAATTATAATAGTAATTTTTACGTTCTTAATGTCCTGATTATACATAGTGATCAGTCGAATGCCACTTTGGTGAATAAAAGTACACATTTCTTTCCATAAGTGCAAAATTATTCCAAACGTTTCCAAATGTAACTATCGCAGTGTTCACAAAAGAACTGTACTGATGTCTGTAGCAGCTGTGTTTTAAAGAGGATGAATTTAGAGATTAAACTTCTCTGAGAGGGTATTAAGGCTAGTGTATACTTAGATTTTCCTCATGCCGTTCCTTTTTGCACACTGTCGAGCTCTCCCGTTTATCCTCAAACCCATGCAGATGCGTTCACGCATATGCACTATTAATGCTTCATGAGGTTCTTTTAGTACTGTCAAAGATAGGCGTGTGCGCAACATGACCAATACCATCAGTACTAAATGACGAGGACAGTCCGTGTCTTTGCCTGTTGTGTTCTGTGCTGATGACAACATTTGTATCACTCTCACTTTGCACCTCATGAGATGTTCCGGCATGTGGAAAACCAGTTTACTTTGGCCTTTAGCATGCTGGCAGTTAATGTTAGACTGCATTGCACTAGAGATGAGACCAATGCAATCACAGATATTTTAATATATTTTGGTTGACCGATCTGATCAATAATATTTATTTTTAAGTGCCCCTTGCCACACTTTTATCATTTATTTGGTGCAGTTAAATATGAATTATTCTGTAAATATAGGCACTGTAAATATGCATTCAATGTATACACTGGAACCTTATTGTAAAGTGTTACCTATTCAATTTATATTGTGAAATCTAACATTAAGTTGAATTAAAAATGGTCACGAATAGTTGAGAGCATAGCACACATCAGAGATACTTTCAAAAATAATAGAGAGGCCAAAACAAACTGCTCCAGTGAGATATTACCTATGATTTGTTTACCGTCTTTGGCATTTTGTTGTAATGCAAATCACTTAAATGTTAAGCAACTCCATGAAGACGCTGTGCCATTATCGAAGGTTAAACTGTTGTTGCTGTTATTAGTGGTATTGTGACAAACATCTCTGATTCAAATCGGGGTTCTCACAAAATAGCGCTGGTATGAGTGACTGATGAGAGATTGAAAGCACGCATGAGAGTTTTTCTAAAAATGGCTAAAAACTGTCAGTCGCTCCACACATGGCTGACTGGTTGTCTCGACTTCACGTTATATCAAATATATGTACTCTCTTCTTTAATTGTTGTTTAATTATTTTTTACAATCATTTGCAACATCTTTACCCTTTCCATGTCTAACTGTACAGTTTGCCAGAAATACTACTGTAATGTCTCTTGAAAATAGGCACCTTACCGTTCATACACATAGTAATATATTTTTAAAGCAAACTGCCATTTTTATCTGAATGACTGCATGTTCCTGGAGGCCCCCCAGCACAAGGGCAGATTATGACTTGCAAGGGCCCCGGATGTGGTAAAGCTACCGCAAATGTTTGCTGAACAGCTACTGTTCTTAAAGAGATGGTACCATTTTTTAAAAAGTTTTTTATAGATAATGTCTATACAAAATGCATATATTTAAAGGGGCCATAATAAATTATTAAATATTTTAACTTCATCAAAAACATTAAAATGATAGTTCAACAAAAATGGAAATTCTCTTATTTTCATGCCCTCATGCCATCTAAGATGTGAATGACTTTTCCTTCAGCAGAACACACAGATTTTTAGAAAAATATTTCAGCTCTGTATGTCCATACAATGCAAGTAAATGGTGACCAGAACTTTGAAGCTCCAAAATTTATAAAGGAAGCATAAAAGTAATCCATAAAACTCCAGTGGTTAAATTATAATATCTTCAGAAGTCGTACAAGAAGTGTTGTTATATAATAGGTGTTGGTGAGAAATGGCTATCTTTTCAACTCCTCTGAATGATGAGGTGCTTTCCATTCAGACGTGATCATCACACAAAAGACTTTACCCCCCACTGTGAGAGCTTTGAATGGCTGAAAGGTGTGGGGCTCAAAAAAAGTGGTCATTTGGTAATTTTGGGGGAAATTTTGTTTGGAATGACTCTTCAGCTTGGCTGTCATTATTACTCATCCATCAAAAAGCCCTGCAAAGGCATCATTTATGCCTTTTTCAAAGTGTCCAAAAATCCCTAGACTACATTACACTGACAGAATATTTAAATAAGCTACGAGTGATTTCAAATTTCAGCTGTCAAAATTTACAAGCCATTTAATCTGCTTTAATATGCTTGCTTGCTTTCTTTCTGTAAAACCTGCAAAAATGTAACTTCAAGCATTAAAACTTTCAGACAAGGTTTTGTCAGACCAACATTAAGTCTTGACAAACTTAACATATCTAGTTTAATCTACTTTTGAACCACACAAAGTAAAATATACATTTTATATTCCCAACCTCCTAAACCCAGTTATTTTTGTAATGTAGGGCAAACGTGCAGTTATAGCAATGAGTAATATAATAAACGTTTTTGTTCGACAGCCCTTTTATACAAATAAAGCTTAACATATGAAATAATAGTCAGAAAATTATATATTTTTAAACCTGTTTAGCCTAAACCTATTTTTCTACAAAATAATGACATTTTAAGCACATGTTGCATGAATCCAATAAATACTCATTTTGAAATATCAGTGGCAATAAATAAACATTATTCTTAATTTTACTTAAAAATCGGTGCATCTGGAAAGTATTCACAGCGCTTCACTTTTTCCACTTTTTGTTATGTTACAGCCTTATTCCAAAATTGATTAATTATTTTCCTCAAAATTCAACAAACAACACCCCATAATGACAACGTGAAAGGAGTTTGTTTGAAATCTTTGCAAATTTATTAAAAATATATTATTTTATTTTTTTTAAATCACATGTACATAAGTATTCACAGCCTTTGCTCAATACACTTTTGAAGCACCTTTGGCACCAATTACAGCCTTTTGTGTATGATGCTACAAGCTTGGCACACCTATTTTTGGGCAGTTTCTCCCATTCTTCTTTGCAGGACCTCTCAAGCTCCATCAGGTTGGATGGAGAACGTCGGTGCACAGCCATTTTCAGATCTCTCCAGAGATGTTCAATCGGGTTCAAGTCTGGGCTCTGGCTGGGCCACTCAAGGACATTCACAGAGTTGTCCCGTACCCACTCCTTTGTTATCTTGGCTGTGTGCTTGGGGTCGTTGTCCTGTTGGAAGATGAACCTTCGCCCCAGTCTGAGGTCCAGAGCGCTCTGGAGCAGGTGATGAGCGGTGCCTGGTTTCCTCCAGACATGACTCTTGCCATTCAGGCCAGAGTTCAATCTATGTTTCATCAGACCACAGAATTTTGTTTCTCACGGTCTGAGAGTCCTTCAGGTGCCTTTTGGCAAACTCCAGGCGGGGTGTCATGTGCCTTTTACTGAGGAGTGGCTTCTGTCTGGCCACTCTACCATACAGGCCTGATTGGTGGAGTGCTGCAGAGATGGTTGTTCTTCTGGAAGGTTCTCCTCTCTCCACAGAGAAACATTGGAGCTCTGTCAGAGTGATCATCGGGTTCTTGGTCACCTCCCTGACTTCTCCCCAATCGCTCAGCTCTAGGAAGAGTCCTGGTGGTTCCAAACTTCCATTTATGGATGATGGAGGCCACTGTGCTCATTGGGACCTTCAATGCTGCAGAAATGTTTCTGTACCCTTCCCCAATCTGTGCCTCGATATAATCCTGTCTCGGAGGTCTACAGACAATTCCTTGGACTTCATGGTTTGGTTTGTGCTTTGACACGCTCTGTTAACTGCGGGTAGACAGGTGTGTGCCTTTCCAAATCATGTCCAATCAACTGAATTTACCACAGGTGGACTCCAATCAAGTTGTAGAAACATCTCAAGGATGATCAGTGGATACAGGATGCACAATTTTGAGCTCAATTTTGAGTGTCAAGGCAAAGGCTGTGAATAATTATGCACATGATTTTTTTGTTTGTTTGTTTTTTATATATAAATTTGCAAAGATTTCAAACAAACTTATTTCATGTTGTCATTATGGAGTATTGTTTGTAATATTTTGAGGAACATAATTAATTTAATCCATTTTGGAATAATGCTGTAACATAACGAAATGTGGAAAAACTGACGCGCTGTGAATACTTTCCAGATGCACCGTTATCTCAGGGGCCCAAGCATATATATAAAAAACTTTTTTTTTTTAAAGTTGATGGGTCGCAAGACCCTGACCTATTGATTGGTGCATTACATGCTACAATCTTTTCCAGTACGTTCTCTAAATTCATCCCTTTCAAGCACTACCACTAAATTAACTAATAAAAGTAGGGATGCACAATACACCGGCAGCCAATATATTATTGGATGATAAGTGGGAAAATCTAAATATTATCGCGCTGATAATGGAATTATAGCAGGTTTTTTCCGCTTATAATTTGTTACGGTTTATTTGCTCGCGGCTGAGAATCTGACTGTCTGTGGCTTCTTTCCTTCATGCAGGGACTCGGGCAGTCTCAAGCACACACCGCATGTCCTTGTGAGTGAAAGACAAGCTCATGTTGCTTTGTGGGGATTATTTAAACATATCTGCACCTTTTTACACCTTGTTTTGGGGCTGGTTCTAGTCATCTGCTGTAACGACATACCATTTCCCATATTCTTTTTGTTTCATGAGGCAATAAGCCATACGTGACAAAAATATGTATCTGTTACTTGGGGTCAACCATTTTCACTTATTACTTCATGAAACAGACACAAAAAAAAGCACATTGTAACTTAATGGACAGCACTGCGATCAAAACAAACCCAATCACAACCTAAAACGGTATGGTGGCTCGAGGCTGATGGCTAAAAACACTAGTTTGTGAGTGAAACATATGTGCTTGTATTTGGCGAGTTGAGACTTCTAAAGTTATGACTCATGACTGTTTCATCTGTATGATGTTATCTACTCTCATTAGGATTGTTGCGTTCACATTCCATAAGTTTTACAGTGGAAGTGTCACTGATGAGCATTGTAACATGCATCTCTGAATGAGCTTAAAGCATGCACATACACACAAAATACCACTGTACTCGCAGTCTGGCTGTTTTCTTATTGTTCGTTACATGTAGTGTATGGTTTCATTTTGGTTTAATGCATTATTACAGCTATTGAAGTTAACTATTCTCTTTCTGTTAGCGTTTATGTAGCATTTCTGTTCTCTTTATAAACACTCATATAAATGGGCACCATACAATTTATGCAAGTGTATTGTCATTTCTGGTTCATGTTACATTCGCCGAAACATAAATGGCAGCAAGTCCAGATTCCAAGTTTTTAAATGAAATTGTTTTTTCCAAATGAGAAGATTTTAATGAATTAACTAGCAGTTCCAGGTTAAAGGATTTTAATATATACATGCATACATAAATACACACACACACACACACACACACACACACACACACACACAGTGGCATGCAAAAGTTTGGGCACCCCTGATCAAATTTCTGTAACTGTGAATAGCTAAGAGAGTTAAAGATGGGCCGATTTCCAAAAGGCATAAAGTTAAAGATGACACATGTCTTTAATATTTTAAGCAATATGACTTTTTTATTATTATCTTTTACAGTTTCAAAATAACAAAAAAAGGAAAAGGGCCGATGCAAAAGTTTGGGCACCCTGCATGGTATTTAGAAACACCCCATTTTGCAAGTATCACATCTTGTAAACAATTTTGTAGCCAGCTAAGAGTCTTTAAAGTCTTGTTTGGGGGATTTTCACCCATTCTTCCTTGCAAAAGGCTTCTAGCTTTGTGAGATTCTTGGGCTATCTTGCATGCACTGCTCTTTTCAGGTCTATCCACAGATTTCCGATGATGTTTAGGTCTGAGACTGAGAGGGCCATGGCAAAACCTTCAGCTTGCGCTTCGTGAGGTAGTCCATTGTGGATTTTGAGGTGTGTTTGGGACCATTATCCTGTTGTAGAAGCCATCCTCTTTTCATCTTCAGCTTTTTTACAGATGGTGTGATGTTTGCTTCCAGAATTTGCTGGCATTTAATTGAATCCATTCTTCCCTTTACCAGTGAAATGTTTCCCAAACCCAAAGCATGATCGATCCACCCCTGTGCTTAACAGTTGGGAGAGGTGTTCTTTTCATAAAATTCTTCACCCTTTTTTCTCCAAATATACATTTGCTCATTGCACCAAAAAGTTATATTTTAACTTAATCAGTCCACAGGACTTGTTTCCAAAATGCATCAGTATTGTTTATATGTTCATTTGCAAACTTCTGATGCTGAATTTTGTGTTGAAAATCCAAAGTTTTTCTTCTCATGACTCTTCCATGAAGGTCATATTTGTGCAGGTGTCACTGCACAGTAGAACAGTGCACCACTACTCCAGAGTCTGCTAAATCTTCTTTAAGGTCTTTTGCAGTCAAAAGGGGTTTTAATTTACCTTTCTAGCAATTCTACGAGCATTTCTCTCTGAAAGTTTTCTTTGTCTTCCAGACCTTAACTTGACCTCCCCCATTCCCCTAATTACATTACGAACTGAGGAATCGGCAATGTGAAAACACTTTGCCATCTTCTTATAGCCTTATACTGCTTTGTAGGCATATATTATTTTAATTTGAGTGCTAGGCAGCTGCTTAGAGGAGCCCATGGCTGCTGATTGTTGGGACAAGGGTTGAGGAGTCAGAGTATTTATAAAGCTTTGACATTTGCATCACCTGACCTTTCCAAATGATTATTGTGAACAAGCCACAGCCCTAACAAGCTAGTTAAGGTCTGAGACCTAGGTAAAAGTTATCTGAGAGCTCAAATCTATTGGGGTGCCCAAACTTTTACATGGTGCTCCTTTCATTTTTTTTTTCAATCTAAAATTATACAAAACAAAAATAATACACTAATCTTGCTTAAAATTGTGAAAAGAATGTTACATCTTTACCTTTATGCCTTTTGGAGATCAGTTAATCTTCTACTTAACTATTCACAGTAACAGAAGTTTTAACCAGGGGTGCCTAAAGTTTTGCATGCCACTGTATATTGGTTATCGTATTGGCTCAGAAATTCCATATTGGGGCATCCCTAAATAAAAGAAATGTTGATACTGACTAGTCAAATTCACTAATTGGTTACTCAGTTGTTGGGTGACTGGTTGTCCTTGCTGACCCACCCCTTTTGTTGGTATTGCATTACTTTCATTTTGTTTATATTTTTGGTATGGTACATTTAAGGTGACCCCAAAATCTTTACATGAGTTGGTGTCCTAATTAAGTTAATTTGAACAATTGAAAATGTTTGATTTTGAAACATTTCTGTCGCTTCTCTTCCACCAGGCGTTCCCGAAGCCGTTCTCCACACTACTCCTCCTCTCGCCGCTCCTCATCTCATTCTCGCACTAAGAAACATTCTTTATATTCCGGAGGTGCCAGCAGAGGCTCCTCCCACAGCAGTCGACCAGAAAGCCGCTCCCCTTCATCTTCACGTCTACCAATCACATCCAGCCTTGGAGCTGAGCTGACGAGGAGGAAGAAGGAGCGTCAGGCTGCTGCCGCCAAAAACTCTCCCTTGCTCCGCCCGAACATGTCCAACACGGCAAATGTGCCGGCGGAAACCACAGAGGTGACACTAGAGACGGCTCCGCCCCCTGAGCCCCAAAGGCCACCCTCTCCATCTCCGAACATTGTTACATTAGAGGAACCGACTGTGGCTCCTCCTCCACCTCTTCCATTATCCGGTCCACCACCGTTACCTCTCTCATCTCCTCCGCCTCTTCCAGCGAACTCTCCACCCCCTCTTCCTCTCTCGTCCCCTCCACCTCTCCCATTAAACAGTCCTCAGCCGACACCTCCACCCGCAGCGCCAGCTATATCCATTTCCTCTCGGCCTAAAAGCCCCACTCAGAAATCTACAAGGAGTCCTGCACACCCAATGAAGACCTCCACACTTCCACCTCTTCCCCTTCCGCCAGTACTTCTGGGAGACTGCAGGAACAGGTGAGTCTTGACTTGACTAGATATGTATGGTAAAAAAAATTTATTGGAAATTTTGTGGTCCTGCAAACGAGCAGTAAGATTTTTGGCATCATTAGGGCTGTCACGATTATGAAATTTGGCTGGCGATTAATTGTCAAACAAATAATTGAGATTATGACGATTAACTGTCTCATCAAGCTTTCATGATTAATTGTCATATAAATTGTCATATTTCTTAAGGTTCAAGTGTGTTTCATACAACTTGTCTTTTTAAAATATTTACTTTCAAATATATTATTTAAATAATAAAATGGGGATATGAGTTCATTTTAAGGCTTCTCCTTTTGTTTAACTTTATTTTTGTTCAATTTGACTGTTTACACTGTTTTTGGAACTCGTTTAAGTTTTTTTTATATATATTTTATTATATTTATATAATATTATTTTATATTTTATTTTGCAATAGTAAAATATTTCTGTTCTAATTTATTCTCATGAAGCAAAACATTTAAGATTTCATTTAATTTGATCTACTCTAATAGAATAAGCGTGCATCTCCTCACCTCTGTCACTGTGTGTCATTAACACTACATGCCCAGAAACATTTGTCATTACACAATTGTTAAGTAAAGCCGAAGTGCTTTGCATTCACTATCAAATTTATATTTGTTCTTTATTTTTCCGTGGGAGTTTGTCACGCACCTCTGCTGACAACGACACATCAGAGTGCGCTTCATGCACTCTTCCGGACAGGAGCTGCTCTAGGTGATGTCCGCATTGTAGCTCAGTGAAGATCGGAGTACATCTGAATGACACACAAATGTGCTGTTCATCACAGTTATGTATTTGCTTAAAGTTCCCTTATTTGTGCATTAAAATGTGACACATACACACAGGGCATATGGTTTCTGTTTTAAATGTAGTTTCTAAATTAATGCACAAATAAATGAGAAAATATTTCAAACAAGCCCTCGTCCACCTGTCCATAATTTTACACACTCTTCTGTATAAACGCATGTTTTTATATAAACTTTTCAGAGGTGTTTGTCACGTGCATCTGTGTGCTTTCGCACCATGCAAATGCACTTCGGCCCATTCAGGATGGGGGGAAAATGCACCTGTTCTAGGTTCAGGCCACACTTATGAATAATTATGAGCAGGTACAAATCGTACATCTCTAGGGTCATACTTGCATCATATCTAGAGAGATTCTCTCATTATTGATTTCAAAGCTGGATGATAATAAGTCCAATCCTTATTCTTAATTCCAAAATGATCAATTCCAAAATATATAAATACAAGCATGCTGTCATTGTTTTCTATCTTGAGTAACTGTAATTTTTATGGTGCTTTAAGTACCTTTTATACTCTTGACAAATAGCAAGCTTCCCTTGATTTTGTTTCCTAATGTGCCATGAAAATTGTTGTTTATTAGTAATTAATATATTTAAAATGAATTATTGGATTTAGCAAAATTGCATATTTTAATGGGAAACATCAAACATTGTTTTTTATTTTTGTTGTTTTTTTTTTATCCCCTTTTCTCCCAATTTTTGGAATGCCCAATTCCCACTACTTGGTCCTCACCTCAATCTAGGTGGCAGAGGACAAGTCTCAGTTGCCACCGCTTCTGAGACCATCAATCCACGCATTTTATAATGTGCCTTGCTGTGCATGACACCGTGGAGACTCACCGCATGTGGAGGCTCGTTCTACTCTCCACGATTCACGCACATCTTACCACGTGCCCCATTGAGAGTGAGAACCACTTAATCATGACCACGAGGAGGTTACCCCATGTGACTACCCTCCCTAGCAACTGGGCCAATTTGGTTGCTTAGGAGAAGCTTGCTGGAGTCACTCGGCATACCCTGGATTCAAACTCGCAACTCCAGGGGTGTTAGTTAGTGTCAGTACCAGTTGAGCTACCCAGGCCCCAAATTATCAGATTTGATTGCCTAAAAGATTATGCAACGGATAAACATTTAAATTGTGTAATTTGTAATCAGCACCCAAATACATTACAGGAATAATCTATCCGGCACTGTTCATGAACCATGAGCAGAATGAATTTGTGTAAATGGGTGCATTAAATTCAGATTCCCCCAAAATTGTAAACTGTTAATTTACAGTTAATTTCTGAATTCTGATTTGCCTGATATGGCAACTTTTGATCCACCAATTCTGTGGTTTTCAGGAGGGGCTATCTGTTTGTCTGATCGATGGCAAATATGTTAGTCCTTTCAAAAAAGACATCTCTAGTTAATGGAATGATGGATGTGAAGTCCACATCCCATCATGTTGCCCTGATCTCTGGACTATGGGATCACTAATTGATTTTACCATTATATGGTGAATTATGCAGCAGATGCTACAAATGCACTGGCAGTTTTTCTCCATTTGTGCACTCTGGCTCTTGGTCACATGTTCATGATCATCACACTTTCATAACAGGTGTACTAAAGGCCAGTTTATACTAGTGTCGAACCTATGGCGTAGGCTGTGTGTAGTTACGGGGGTTATGACGTAGCCTAACATACACCTCTCCAAAATGGTAATACGTTGCATCACCGCAGACCGCACGCAGCAGCTGTGAGTGGGCCGCTTTTTAGATAGAGACTGTCCCCCATGATAATAAAGAAAATATTTGAGGTAGCATCACATTTTCTCCAGGATTATTTAAAAAATATACATTATATCACATTGTAATTGGACTCGTTTTAATCGGTAGAATCTGCTATTTATATATTCTGTTTGGTTCATGAGTTTAAGTAAAATAGCGACAAAAATATATCCGTTTACAACTTTTGAATCTGTGCTTTTTTCCTCTGGGATTTTATGCGGTGTATTTTCGGTATGTGAATGGTATTGTTAGAATAGACCTTTCCGATCTGTTTGATGTTTTGACCTTATGTTTTTCAGTTTTGTGTACAGTAAATAATATTTTATAGTATAATACAATTATAATAAATGAAAAAGCACTTGTAACTGTAGGTTATATTGCTAATATGCATTGTAAAGTCCAGCTTCTAAGCTTTATTATGACTTGCGACCAAGCATAGGTTTATATGCATGATTTTCTTTCTGCATGGCAGGCAACATGTATTTTGATAAAAACATAGTTTATCTATTCTTTAGAATATTTCTGAAATGTATAATTATTTCAGATGCATGTTTGGCCTCTAGAGAGTGCAAGCTAAGAACAAGCTGGTGTATCTCTGCCAAAAAATATTGCATGGTCGGATGTGGAGTTGGAATGGGCATGAGTACTCTGAAGTGACGGCAATGATCAATCATGAAAACGACGATCAATAATTAGGCGTGGTGTGAATTTTCACTAAATACGAAATTCAGTGACTACTACCTGACTATACACATGTTTTTAGACATGAGATTAAGTATGTTGTGATTTTCAGCTAAACTTTTAATTGTCAGAGACTTCTCATAGAAACCAATCTGATAAACGATGCTGCATTGCTAGCATTTGTTCGAAATGGTTACGGTAATCAAAAGAGATTATTAACCGTGTTTCAACTGAGATTTGGCCTCCGCCACCCGGACTGAGGTGAGTCACTACGCCACCATGAGGACCTAGAGTGCATTGGTAATTGGGCTTGGCAAATTGAGGAGAAAGGGCGGAAAAATCCACACAACAAAACCTGTCCTCTACAAATGTTAGCTGAACAAGTTTTATTCTCATTTATTTAATAAAAGCAGGGCTGTCAATCAATTCAAAGGAATGAATTACATGACATGCTGATTAATTAATCTAATGTAGAAGAAGTGGGCAGGAGTAAAGACCTGAGCTACTTTGACAAGGGCATCTCTGAAACGGCTATTCTTGTGGGGTGCACCCGGTCCACAGTGTTGAGGACCTACCGACAG
This sequence comes from Moxostoma hubbsi, assembly GCA_032164185.1. NCBI lineage: Eukaryota > Metazoa > Chordata > Actinopteri > Cypriniformes > Catostomidae > Moxostoma > Moxostoma hubbsi. The sequence continues at coordinate 35,512,068 of JAVLUX010000026.1, read as the reverse complement.
GGTATTGTGTACCCAAGACTCTTCGATGCGCATAGGGCAGCGAAGGCTATCCCATCTTGTCCGAACCGACTGAAGGTCTACTGTGGCACAAATACAGAAAACTTTAATGATGGTTACAACACACAGTGCGTCACAACACAGTGAATAGTGAATGTTTTGAGGAACATGATGAAGAGTTTATCATGTATCATGTTGCCCTGGCCTCCAAGATCTCCAGATCTGAGTCCAATTGAGCATCTGTGGGATGTGCTGGACCAACAAGTCCAATCCACGGCAGCTCCACCTTGCAATTTACAGGACTTGAAGGATCTGCTGCTAATGTCTTTGTGCCAGATACCACAGGACACCTTCAGGGGACTTGTAGAGTCCACGCCTTGGCGGGTCAGCGCTGTTTTTGTGGCACGCAGAGGACCAACAGCATAGTAGGCATAGGTCATAATGTTTTGGCTTCTCTGTGTATAATTAATCGCACTAAATGAACGGGTTAAATACACCTGCATCACTGTGAATCGAAGTTATAGATTTCTGCACTCTTTTCCAAAACTCCTGGTTTCATAGGTGCTTGTGGGTGCTAACCCCCAATATTTTCTGAAGCACCCTCAGCTCTTGATCTAGAACAGGGCCTTGTTTCCAAGTTTGAAGTTCAATATTATGTGAGTTATGAGTTACTTTGTACTTTTCCCATTAGAAATTTGGAAATTACAACTCCGATTTGAGGAAAGGAAAGCAGCCTAAATCATCACAGAAACAAATTTGATCACAGAGCAGCGTGACTTTCTGTCCGGGGTAGAGACCGAGCTCAACACTCTTGAGCGCACACGCACACACAGGCGAGTGACAGTACAGACAGCACGGGAGAAACACTTGCACTCAAGGCAAGTTCTTCCTTTCAAACAGCAGCTTAGAAGAACAGCAGGCAGAGTCTTCAAAACTATTTTCAACTTAATACTCCTGAGTTAGTTTGTGATGCATTACAGACGAAACTCAGTCAAGTATAAATGCATCTGGCTGTTCAAGCTACATATGTAAACTTAACTGCCAAAACAGCGCTACGTCTGAATGGGGAAAATGTAAAACGTAACAGCTGCAAATAAATAATTGCTTAGGACTCTCATTGCGCAATAAAGTTAGAAACAGATGCACATTGTAGGGGAGACATAACTTTTTTCTTAATTTATTTGATGCCAATCGGTGACAAAACTGAAACTAAACACTGACATTAAGCTCCGCTAACGTGCATGATGCATCTAAATTATGACAAGGGGAAAATACACAGTGTGTACAGAGTCACTTGGAATCAAATAAATCCAATTTTTTTAATTAGCTACCCAGCATTTGCATAATCAATGGAAGTGAACTGATTTATTTTCATATAGCACAGAGATTAATGATCAGATTTCATCCATTTAGCAGAAACACATTTATGTGGCCAAGTGTAAATGGGATGTGGTTATCCAATCGGAAAGCAATCTGATCCGTAAAAGTGCATGAAGTGACTAAGCGTAAATACCCCCTAAATCTGTTTGTGCAAAACCTTTGAAAATGCATTATTTCTACTCGAGTGGCATAGAAATCAATTACAGCAGGCCCCGAGTACTAACTGAGTTTAAATAAACCTTTCTCTTTTCACTCAGTCCAAAGAAGATCAGTCTTTCCCAAAGGTCATCACGAAAGGAAAGGGAGAAGGAGAAAGACAGGGAAAAAGAAGTTAGGACACGCCTTCTCAGTGAGTTGCCCCTCCCTCCAGTGCTTCCTGGGGGAGACCCCTCCCCACCACAGTCACCTTTTCAAGAGCCCCCGCCCCTTTTTCAACCATCCTACAAGAAGAGACCAAAGTGAGTATCACTACTCAGCATCCAGGTCGATTCTCAAGAGTTTTGTTTGTTTAACCAAAATGGTAGAAATTGCAATGTATGTATTTTTATAGGGTAAAGTAGTTTAAGTGTGGTCAAGACATCAAAATAAGAATCATAAAGTTTGCACCAAATAATTTTATTGAACAGCAAATGTCAATTTGTCTTTGTCATATATATCCATTATGTGTACAGACGCAAGTCTTCATGTGCTAGTTAGTCACGTGCAATTACTGTGCTAAGAGCATTATATTGATTTGTTCCTTCATGATTTTGTCAGTATAATGTGGTGTTAGAGGGGGAAATGCAACAAGTATGGTAACAGTCCAGAAGTTTGCAGTTCTCAAGTGTCCATGTCAAATGTGCACAGGATTTGCTGTCCGAGATATGGAGAGAGGAAACAGACTCAAAGTGATTGGGGGAAGCGTTGTGTGGATAAGTTTGACATCATTGGCATTATTGGAGAAGGAACCTACGGCCAGGTGTACAAAGCCAAGGACAAAGACACGGGTATGCTACCTTTTTGTCTTGTTCAAAGTAGGTGAACAATAATTGCAAAATTGTTTGTGATTTAAAAGTGCAGTCTGGTTCCTTCTCTTTTTGTTGAATGGTATGCCATTTTTACACAATTATGGAACACTGGTACAACAATCCAGAGTGTTTGGGTTGATTTATCACGCATGTGCTCCAAAACCTGTTTTTGCCCTTGTCTGAATGTAGCTTCAGGCTGCAGTTATTTGTGCCAGTATCAAACCCTGATGGTGAAATATGAGTGTAAATATCTAAACAGCCTGGCGGTTTGGGTTACTCTGCTGTAAATACAAAATTGGGCTCTTGTAGGGCTGAACAATTATGCTATTTATCAAAATGCAATAATTTCTTAAAAAAGTGGGCTGAGACCTCATCACAAAGTGGACAAAAACCGGTACACAGCAGATACAATGTGAAGGTGATGTGAATCTTTTTTTCCTTTCTATGTTTCACTATATTTTATTTAATTTTTCATTTTTAAAGATGACCCTTTTAAGGGGTCGACAACATCAGGCCTCATGGTCACATAATGCCCGCAAGACCATTTTACCCTTTTAGGCCATCTGATAAGGAAAAATGAAAAGCAAAAAAATTGCCTTTAACTGTATAAAAAAAAAAAAAAAAAAAAGTGAAATGATGATTAAAATAATGCAAAAAAAAAAAAAAAAAAAAAAAATATATATATATATATATATATATATATATATATAAATAAATAAATAAATCTAGGTGAGTGAGCACATAATGAAATGCATACCTTAATTTCAACCCACAAGCAGCAATTGTGTGACCCGTATATAATTTTTTAAATACACAAATGGCCCTTAATTGAAAAAAAGGTTCCCCACCGCTGCTTTAAGAGGACACCCTTTAATTGTGAACACTTTCTTGAACAGTGTTTGTTTTGGCAGTTGGGATGGGCAAAATGGATGCAAATATCTTGATATATCTCAGTATTTTTCATTGACTACATTTTATAGATAGATATGTATATATCGATAATTATGTATTTGCTCTTAAATGGCTCAATTTTTTTTTTTTTTTAAATCAGAGGAATCATTTATCCAAACAGCCAAGCAGATTCAACATTTTTTAAAAGGCACAGAATAAAAATCTAGTTAAAAAATACTGAAGGCAAGTTTCCCACAGTTTTATGCACTTTTATATTGTATATAATATGATACATATAAGCTGTTAAAAAAAACATTATTTACCATCTTATGTTTTTAATTAAAAAATATGTGTGAATAAACAAGGTGTGCAAAGCCAACCTGTTTTTTTGGAAGCCAGTTTAATATTGCATAATATTAAATTATTACTGTTAGATCCAGTCAGATTTATTACTGAATTATCTAAATGTTACGTAAGAAATATATTTCTGTCCTGTTTGCTTCACCTAATGTTTGGAATTATGCAAATGCTTGAACCCGTTGTACTTTGATTTCACAGTGCATGTGAACTGCTCTAAAACGATATATATGGATATATGTGCCCATGACCTCCACGAGTGCACAGAATGGTGCATCACTCAGTTATTCTAAAATGCACAGACCATGTTTATCTATCTTTAATCGCAGCCGTTTGCAGTTTAATAATCACAAATGAACATAATCTGCATTTCATAATTATCAATTAGCCAGCCCTGAAGGTTCGTGAAATTGGTCCACTGATGCCCTTTGTGAAACTTATTGGACAAATAAAAAGCACATTACAATCATTGCAGTTATTACGATATCGCTTTATCTTAAGAAAAAATAATAAGAAATATTTAAGAATATTTAGGCTGATTGCAAAATGTAGTTTTTAAAGGCAAAATACTTTAAATCACTACAATCATCTCTTTAACTGAAGTTTTCATCGTATGTAAGCTTATGAGTTTTAGTGTGCGTGCATTTGAACGGCTGACATTAATCGCGGATAAATTATGTGTGCAAGTCGCAGAAAAAAAAATACAAAATACGGAAAAAGCTGTACTATTTTTTTTTTTAAATTGCAGTTTAAATTGCAATCACAATATTTTTCAAAATAATCACTTTTTTGTTGTTGTCCAAATCATTCAGCCCTAGGCTCTAGTGAAGCTGTTCTCCAATAATTTTGACAAAACTGTCTTGCCCCTTGTAATCACCACACCACGATTAAAATGTTAAAGCAGATGTAGTGTGTAACATTTGTACATGTAGTGTAATAATATTAGCATCTAAATTCATACTGATGTAAAGATTTGTGAAATAGTATGATGGTGTGCTATAATGTGTTTTGTTTTTCAAAGGTGAGTTGGTGGCGTTGAAGAAGGTGCGACTGGACAATGAAAAGGAGGGTTTTCCCATCACTGCCATCAGAGAGATCAAGATCCTGAGGCAGCTCAACCATCGCAGCGTTGTCAACATGAAAGAGATTGTCACCGATAAACAAGATGCCCTTGACTTCAAAAAAGACAAAGGTCCGTTTAAATACACATGCATGTATAGTATTTTATTTCATTTAATTCATTTGTATTGTAGGTATTAGCTAACAGTTACTCTATAAATTGGTTTATAACAATAAAAATTGTATGCATGAAAATTGAGCATGTATGTTTGTGTATTTGTGGATATAGGTGCATTTTATCTGGTATTTGAGTACATGGATCATGACCTGATGGGCCTGCTGGAATCTGGACTGGTAACTTTCTCCCATGAGCATGTGAAGAGCTTCATGAGGCAACTAATGGAGGGATTAGATTATTGCCACAAGAAGAACTTCCTACACAGAGACATCAAGTGCTCTAATATCCTGCTAAACAACAGGTACCAATCTATACTCTTAAACGCTAGAGGTGGATTGATAGGGGTTTTTCAACGGCAGATGCTAATTTCAAAAGAGCCGGGGGCTGATAGCAGATATAAACCTAATGGCCAATGAGACGCGCACAAAATTGCGGAAATATTTACACAATATTTACTGAAAATTCACGCAGAAAATGTACATTATCTTTTGCCATAGTTGTCTGTAGATTTGGCGCTTACATAAAGACTAACTACCAAATCCAATTTCGATCGACCTAGCGGGCAGCGTTATCAGCTGATCCCGATAATCTCAATATGGCCAAATATCGACTGATTTTTTTTTATCATTATTTTTTTATTCAGCTTGGTTGATATATTAGCCTATTAAACTCCAGACTATGAACAATTCTTAGAATTTCTCCAGTTATTAATGTCCTATAGCTGTATTGTTTTTCTTAAATTATGGAGGCATTTATGTATTAATGATGATAATCTATTATTTTACCCAACATCTCACGCTAAGTAATGACTTCATAAGCAATGTAACGGTTCAAATAATGTATTTTTTCTCGCATAAACATAACAATAAATAATTTATGCGAATATAAATATGATATGCTGACATTTTAAAGTTGCTGTAAGTGATTTCAGTCATTTTACTAACTTCAACCACACTATTAATTTTTATATCTCACTTTTTTGTTTTTCAGTGGTCAGATCAAGCTAGCAGATTTTGGTTTAGCTCGTCTCTATAACTCCGAGGAAAGGTAAGTGTTAATCTTTAGGATTTTCTGTTATAGGAGGTCTTACTGCAGGTCAAATTTCTGTGACTTAATATTAAACGCAGTAATTCAATCTGCAATAAACAGATTTGTCTTAAAACTCATCTTAAATTGGCTATGACTCTAATCAGTAGTTGTATTATTTTTATGACTGGTCTTTCCCAGCCGGCCATACACTAATAAGGTGATCACACTGTGGTACCGCCCACCTGAGCTGCTACTGGGGGAGGAGAGATACTCGCCTGCTATTGATGTCTGGAGCTGTGGGTAAGAGACTCTTCTGTCTGTCTCGTGTAACTCCACTTACACTACACCTGCTGTTCATGTAATAAAGTTGTTTTTGTTGTTTTGTAAAGGTGCATTTTGGGAGAGCTCTTCACTAAGAAACCAATTTTCCAAGCCAACCAAGAACTACTACAGCTTGAGTTGATCAGGTATGTTCAGATGCTGTGTTGGCGTTCAACTGGATTTACTTTTAGTGTTGTTGATGTACTGTATGTACTCACTAATCAGAACCTCCCATCGATAACATCTGATCGCAAATGGGTACCGAAGCAGCATTTGAGATGAATGTTAAAACCAATTGTAAGCTGGGAAAAAGGACTTTGTGAAATGCTGCCTCCCTCCAGTGTCATTTTCTTTTATTTTTCCTCAGCCGTTTGTGTGGTAGCCCATGTCCTGCTGCTTGGCCAGATGTGATTAAGCTGCCGTACTTCAATACAATGCGACCCAGGAAACAGTACAGACGACGCTTACGAGAAGAATTTGCCTTGTATGTTTCAACTGATTCCTTATATACTTACATTTTCCATGGTCAGATTTCAAATTATTAATTCTATTTTTAACATTGAAAAAGTTCCATGATTATCTTTTATTCTTTATAATGAATATTGCTCCGTTGCAGTCTGCCCACCTCTGCTCTTGACCTGCTGGACCACATGTTGACGTTGGACCCGTCGAGACGATGCACGGCTGAGCAGGCCCTGGCGAGTCAGTTTCTTTGTGATGTGGAGCCCAGCAAGATGCCGCCACCAGAGTCAGTGCAGCACACAAACACACATCTTATGTGATTTAACTTTAGATTTTCAAATATATTGATGTTTAGCTAGTCACCGAATGAGTGGTAAACACATACAGACTCCATACAGGGGGAAAATCTATGGGGTAACAAATTTCTACTGGTTTGTTTTAATTAGTGTATTGCCTTGTTACTGACATTTCTATTTAATAAATAACATCGTTAATAGTGTTCACTTGAAAAAAAACACAGCATGGATTATTATTTATTTTATTTTTTAACTGCATTTTACTTTTTGCTTTTAATATTTTTAATCTACATTGCAACAGTGGCTGTTTGGTCAAGATGAGTTGGTAACTGTTATGAAATGGCTTAAAAGGGCTCAAAATTAAATCAAACACATCATTATAGAAATATATCTTCAATATTGAATCGTTATAGTACTATATCCCCTAGGCCAGATAATGTTATATATTGAATGTCTACAATCTAACTTTAAATTATTCATTTAAATTATTCATTTAAAATTGCTTTTTATTCAGTTTATTTTGACCACTCACTATTCCATCATTCAATCTAATCATCTGATTTCTCTCTGTAGTTTGCCTCATTGGCAGGACTGTCATGAGCTCTGGAGTAAGAAGCGTCGGCGACAGAGGCAAAGCGGAGTGTCTGAAGATCTTCCCGTTGCCAAAGTTCCCAGAAAGGAACCCGGAGGAGCTCCAGGAGTGGAGAACAGCCGCCCGCCTCCGAGTCCACCCCCACCACCCTCATCTGCCCATCCGGCACCGGCAAACATCCCAGCCAATGAGCTTGAAGGTGAGACCTGAATGACAGGTTTAAACCAGAGGTGCTCTTAAAAATGAGGTGAGGTAGAGCAGGGCTGGAACAAAACAGGTTGGTAGATATTTAGGTAGAGATTCATAATTTAAAGTATAGATTGCCCCTTTGGTTACAGATATGTGATTGTAACTACCAGTTCCAGATAGAGTGAAGTCATGAAGTCTCCCTGAAATTCAGATCATTTCTAAGAGAAAAAAAAAAAGACTATTTGTACTACCGTACTGTACCTTTGAGATATACTATATGGAAATGACCACCTGTTTTGCATGTTAAAATAGTTTGCTGTTGATTTCAATAGTTAATTCACTGTCTGGACCCTGTTTACATTAACTTAAGAAATGTTTTTTTCCAGGGTTTTTGCAGAAAGGTGCGGTCTGAAACGTCATGTAAACGCAAACAGTGTTTTTCTTAAGCCACTAAAAATACATCTAGGTTTCTGTCGGAGAATGCGGCTTATGTTGTTATGTAAACGCATACATTTATTGGTTTGTGCGTGGAAAACACCAGATAACTACATCATCACCAGCTGTAGCGCTACATAATAATTCTACATTTCTAATGAGTGCATTGCCAAATGGAAAATCACACTCAGACAAATCAACTAGAACACACCAATTTAAAATATCGAAAATATGCGCTCAAGTGCGGCGGGGAAATCCCGGATTATGACATAAGAGGGCAACACCAATATACCTGAATAATGCCACTTACGCCATGATGGAAAGTTAAGGAAACAAGCACAGTAGCAACTGGACATATGGAAATAAAGCAAAGCAACAGAGGATGAAAATATTGCAAATTCTTCCTCAGACGCCATATTTATTTACGCTAGTTTCACGGCCAAATAACGTTATGTCCCCTTTGCTGTTTACTGAGTGAGCCGCATGTGTATGGGAGTAACGAGTACGCCGCTAACACAGTGCATGTAAATGCAAATGCTGCTGTTGTGTCTTATCCAACTTTCTGGTGTCAGTGTAAAAGTACTCTATAACTATATTTTTTCACAAAAAGCATCATGCTGAAATGTCACACAAACAGTTAAGATCATACTGCAGCCATCAGGGAACTTATAAATAAACTTAAGCTTATTATTTCTTGGTTGTGATCGTTCAGAAGGATATGGTAAATGGCCTGCACTTATATAGCGCTTTTTTTTAACCTTAGAGGTTACCAAAGTCCCAATCACCCATTCACACAAACACTCACACACCAATGGTGGCAGAGCTGCCATGCAAGGTGCTAGCCTACCCTTGGGAGCAACATTGGGTTCAGTGTCTTGCCCAAGGACACTTCGGCATGTGGGGTCGTGTGGGCCGGGAATTGAACCGCCACTGCGATTATCAGCCGACCCGCTCTACCACCTGAGCCACAGCCGCACAGTTTTTGTTGTGGGCGCTGTCTGACCTCAGTGCAACATAATGACGAGCTGATCTGCATTCTAATATCATATCTTCTTGAGCCGCAGGCGCCCCTGATATGCAGAGATGCATGTGCTATACAAAGCCAGAAACAGAATGAGTTTGGCCAGACTTGATACAAGTTGTAAGCCCATTTTGCTTTTATGGATAATAGCATCTGCAAAAAAAAAAAAAAAAATTAGAAAAGGTTGATTTCTTAAATCAATCAATAAAGTCAACTTTTTTTGCCATTTGAGTCAGAGCAACTTACATTTTTAAACGGTGAGCACATACAATGCCAAGTTTGGTGGTGAAGGAAGAACTTACAGGCAACCCAAATAAGAGCATGCTCAGTTTGATCTCTGATGCTACTCTGTGCCATTTTTACTTCTTACTACTTAACCCTCAAATTGTGTTTGGATAATTTTTGACCCAAGAGAGGTATTTAATAACTTTTAAATACCACATGGTTTATAGTACGGGAACCAAACTTTGTGGTTTTTGTCAAGACTATCAAAATACACTTTATTTATTTAAGAGAGAGAACCATTTTAAGAAAATTGTCTTTTTCGTTCCCGGGTCAATTTCACATCTAGATGTGTTTTCTGCACTTGATCCTGTCTTGTGATGTTTCATGCAATTTTGTGTTTTCTTGTTATTGTGTTAACTTTGTGTCTGTGTGCTGTGTGTTACATGCACAGGTCTGGGAGCCGCAGCAGAGCAGTTGAACCAGACCGAGCTGGCGGTGTTACTAAACCTCCTCCAGGGCCGAACAGACAATCTAACCATCTCGCAGATGGCCGAGTATCTCCGCAGCTCTTCTTCTGAAGCCTCTACATCGCTGCTCTCCAGAACGCCCGCTGCCGCCTCCACCCCTGAACCAGACCCCACAAAGCCACCTGAACAGCTTTCCACCTTAATCCAGTCCTCTACTAACCCACAGCCTTCAGAAGTTCCCCAGGAAGACCAGACCGGCCTGCTCGCGCTCCTATTGGAGCAGCTGATAAAGGCCCCGACGCCGGGGGCAGACGAAAGCAACGGAGTCCGGTCAGAAGAGGGCATGGCACGAGGTGGCTCAGCTTCTGTCATAGGCGGCGATCGCGAGGGCAAGTGTTAGTTAAGTCTATGGGGGGCGGGACCTGAGTAGTTTAATGCTGTGATTGGTTGCAGCTAAAAAGAAGTGGTTCCTTACTGGTCGCTGGTAATGTGGGACACACCCACATCAAGGCAATTATATGTTTTTCTTGCAGAGATGTCTCTTATTTTGTTGTTGTTTTCCTACAGTCTTATGAAGGGGAAACATATAATTAGTTGAAAGACTGCAGGCTAACAAAAAGAGAAATTGTCATGTTTTGTTTTTTTTCCTGCTTTCGTGACGTCATCTTCCACAGTCTTGCAGCATTTACTTTCATTTTCATAGAAACAAAATCACAAACCGCTGTCTTCATGTCATGCATACACTGCGTTAATGCCTAACGGACGTTGTGTGCAAAAAAAAAAGCTCACTGACAAATACGAAATGGCATGTCGGAGTATGTTCTTTCCCACTCTACGTTACAACAAGGGTAACCCCTGGAAAGATGGTCACGGTGTGTAAGCAAACTTCTTTTGAACCCAGATTTAACGTAGTTCTGAAATAAAAAGCAGTTTTTGGCACATCTCCACTTATGTGTCTCCTTTATAGTACACAGACTTCACTACAGAAGGATTGCAACTGGCCTAGCACAGGTGCAATTCGGGTGAATCTCATGAAACCGGTTAAAAATATGTCGGGGTCGCATTTCATATAAAGTAAAAGAACAAATATGGATTTGTCTTTTGTGCAAAGAAAATAAAGCCTATTTTAAGGACCATTATTATTATTATTATTATTATTATTATTATATTTATTTTTTTGCAAAATTACTCGTTATCATACCTAAAGCAGATCTTTCTTTATAATATGTTATTTAAATGTAAAGCATGCATCATTGTAGCTTTTGATGTATTGCCTTAGTGATTTAAATAAACCAAAATAAAAGTCACTGCATTGCAGTATTTTATTTTCTTGTAATGCAGCAGGAAATGCTGTATTATACTAATGAGAATAATCAAAATGTGACAAAAACAATAAAAATAAAAGTTCTAAAAATAGGATTTATTTTCTGAAATTTCTTATTCTATTTCTTTTGAATTTGGGGGTGAAATATGACCTAGAAATATTCTTGACAGAGTTCCTGAGATTCATTTAGATCTGCATGATATCCTCCAACACAAAGGGAACCATCAGCTCATGTTCAATTTCACTCAAACACTTTCTTCCTTAGTCTTTCATTGTTCCTCACTAAACAGAGTTTTGGGGTTTTAATCTGTGAATACACACTGTAATAAAGGCCTTATTGTGAGATGAGTGTCCAATAAATTATAGCTATACTGTAGACTCCATCTGCCCATCTTAACATTATTTTGTCCTCATCCTGTCCTGTTTACTTTGAGAAAGGTTGGATGAGTTTCATTTTTGAATGGATTTGAAATGTATTTATTTTTACATTTGTTTGGAATTTCATGTTTTGTTTTGTTATTGTTCTAGGCAGCTTGTTGCCGTGAGAAACCACCAAAATTCTGAGTGCGTTCAATCAGGATTATGTGTATAACCCAGCTCAACACACACATGAGTAACAGGAACACATCTATGCTCTCATGTAGAATATAAATATTGGTCTTGTTTTGACAGTTTAAAAGCCTTCACACATTCATTTTGAATAAATCCACAATTAATGGTTCAAAACATTTTTATATTAGTTTAATAAACCTCTTCTAGCCCAAGACTCTTTACAGAGTAGCTTTGCACTCAACCCAAAGTCGCAATTTTAACTGCTGCGTCACTAGAATTTAATTCAGTGTTGTATGAGAATATACAATAATATGGAGGCCCTGAGAGTTAGAAGTAAATGCTCAGCTATATTTAGCTTCTAAATGATTTTTTTGACATTGCAGAACACCTCTTAAGATTTACAGTATTGTAAAATTATACTGCAGTTATATTTGATGTTTGGGAGATGAAGGTTTACCAGCTGGTGGCGCTATTTTAAAAATGCACCTTTTTAAAAATCGAAAGGAATTTAGAGGTTCAATACAGTCGACAGCATTTGTGGCATATTGTTGATTACCACAAAAAAAATTAAAATAAAATGCAAAAATCGTGGTTACAGTGAGGCTCTTACAGTGGAAGTAAATGAGGCCAATTTTGGAGGGTTTTAATATCAGTAATGTGAAGCTTAATTATTATTAAAGCTCTTTAATGAGTTCTGTTGTGTATTATTTGAGCTGTAAAGTTGTTTAATTTTTTACGGTGGTTTTAGGGTTTACTCCTTGTATCATCATGGCAACGAAGTTGTAAAATTGGCTATAACTTTACACCAAAAAGGTTAGTAAGCAATTTTATCACACTAAAGTCATGTTAACACACTTTGTTTGCATCTTGCGGATATACTTTGAAGTGGTGAGTATTTTGTTTTCGTATTGACGCCATTCACTTCCATTGTTAGTGGCTCACTGTATCTGGAAAAAGAGGGACGAGTTTAAATAAATTTTTGTGGTAATTAACCTTATGCCAAAAATATGGTTTATTGAGCCTGGAATATTCCTTTTAAAATACATTATGTAATAAAGATGTGCATACGGTTCATAAAAAATATATATTAATTGTAGATATGTATTACACATATACAGAATTTCCATCAACAAATACTCAAAGAAAAACTAAATAAATAAAATACAATCTGTTGCTTAAATAGATGATTCAAGTTAAACTTCACCTGTTATCCGATTTGAATCTGAAAATGTAAATTTTTCTGAAAAGCTGACTGCACCCGATCTCATAGGTCAATATCAGTCGTGCTCATATGCGTAGTAATTTACCCCATGCTTTCATCCAAAAACACTTTGTAATGAGGAAAGAAACGAGCAGTTTATTTAGCCAACAAGATTAGCAGTACTTCAAAACCAAATTAAAAAAGTATGCCATAGATGTTTGTGAGGGGGGGTTTAGCTCACTCTGTTTGCCTATATTCTGAATGGTTACGATTTTCTAAATTTAAAGTTCAACCACAGCTTGTCTGTTCACTTGTGATAGCATAAAGGTACAATTTTGCCTTATTTGAAAGTGGGCCTGCTTTCGTACTGGATATAATGTTTACTCCATCTCTTAACAATGATTCAGCTAGAAGTCCTTGAAAGGAGGCTTTTTTTATTTTTTGATAGAGAGCAGAATTTACAACCAAGTCCACTGTATCTTGGTGACTGATTGATGTCCAATTAATACAATTTTAATATACGAGTACAGTAGTTCTGCTATATTTAACATATTCATAGATAGACATGATGCATCTCCCTCTCTGCACGAACATATTAGGTTTGGCTTTGCATAAAAAATAATAATAAAAGCAACATTGAAAGTAAAATTCAAGTCACTTTCAGGAGGAATATCAAAACATTGTGCAACCTTGAGTTTAGCAGTCCAACATAAATTCATTTTACAGTAAAATTAGTGCAATTCGAGAAACACTTAAATGTTTTACTAACAGGAATAACTAAAACTTGTGCATTCTTAATCAACTCAAGCATTAGAATTATCATCTACTGAAGTGTCACATTACAATAAAGGTGTCAAACAGTATGCAAATGTTTTTCTTTAAATTTCAGATAATAACAGATATACCCATGCACATCATAAATGAGGCTGTTACCATTTTAATTATGCAACACTCAATTTGTTCTAAACCTGACTTTCTTTTTTTCTTGAGGAACATAAAAGGAATTGTTAAGCAGACTGATTCAGCCTGAGTCACCCTTCACTTTCATGGAAAAAAGATGCAAGGAAATTGAATGGTGACTCATTTATCATCTTTTGTTTCATGGAAGAAAGAACATTTTAAGCACAAAGTATACTTAAGTTTTGACGCTTGGCGTCTGCATTCAGGGGAAAACTAGGCTTTCAAAGTATACTTCATTTGACCGCGCGCATACAGGGTGGTTAGGGCATGCACGCTACGACTGCTATAAAAGATTGGGCTATTTTTCTTCTGGAGTATAGACACGTCAAAAAAGATGTCATAAAGAGGTCTTTTTAACTTTAGACTCGAGTTATACAAATGCAGGTATCTCCTGATCTCTTCATACTCGCATTTTTACATGCATATCCACATTCGTCTCCTGTTTCCATCATCTTCTAGCACTTTGTCACAGCAATGGTTCAACTGTGAGTGTTGCCACCTTGTGGACCAACTAATTGGTGCGAATTGTTCAAATATGTGCAGTTAGAAAAATTGGGCCACACATGTTCAGTGCTCGGTGTTCAGCTTGACGTATCCTGTATGCAGACATCTAGCATTCACGTCTGATCGAAGTACACTTTGGGCTTTACAGGTTTTGAACAACATGGGGAATAGTAAATGAAGACAGAATTTTGCCATTTTTGGGTGAACTGTCCCTTTAAGACAAATAATGCTTGCTGACTTTTGTAGGTATATGAGTAAAACTCCATCCACACTGATTCGGAGAATATTTGTATTTATATATAAGCAATACTGCTACCGAATTAAAATTCTAGAATAAATTGTACTAATTAAACACAAATAATAGACAATAATTCTAATTTTTTTGATCATGCACCACAACCACTCTTACTTAGAATATCTCGGCCTATGAGTGGAATAGATTACTAACCTTTAAAGCTCGGATGGGCCCACCGAGAAAAACATTATGATCAAAATGTTATTGATTACAGTCTTGACCAACACAAAATGTAAAAATCTTTTTAAAGCTTAGAATCTCTACTTTACAACTAATGTAGACATTATGATCGAAACTGAACAAGAGCTTTGAAATTTGCCGACAAATTAGAAGTGTTCATTTTGAAAAATTAATAATAATTCTGCACTGTACATATTTTTTAAAAAAAACATGAAATTGATAAAATAGCCATTTGCTATATGTTGTTGGAAAGCTCTCAAAGTAGAATATAGCAAGTACTATCAGGTTTTGCTTACAAGCCACATAACATAAAATAAAACCATTACTTGGAAGAGGGCATTTTCATTCAAATGAGCCCACACAAAACACAATCGTATGTAAAGATCATTAGATAATCCACACAAAGCACAATGTGCGCACCGCACACAATGTGTAATCTGGCTAAAAACACATCTAATGACTTCATCTGAAAATGATATAGGAAGTTGTCCAGCATCATGGGATGCTAAACCAATTGTATTAGGATTCGGATCGCTGCAACCAGAGGTGGAAGTCATCCACATATTGGCAGAGATGTTCATTCACTGTAATTACACATGGCCACCTCTAGATGGCACCATGTACATGATATGGACTCAATGATGACCCTAATGACACAGAATGGAACTGAATGAGATCTCATTACTTGAGCCTGCATGCTTTAGAGAGAGGGAGAGCGCATACCTTTAGTCGTTGTTCTGTTTGCATGTGTAATTAGGTCTTGTGTACAGTTGTTTTATTGTTTGGAGAGGCTTTTGGACACTTGGAGATGTTTTTGCTATAGATAATGTCAAATCAGAAAAAATATATATATTTTGTTTCAGCTGTTTTTTTAGGCTAATAGTCTCATAATTTATCACAATCTATATCATTAAAAAATATGGATACGTTTTCTTCAAAAAGATACCAAACATTTGACCCTCTTAGATGTTTTTTGTGGAGTTATACGTTTTTAATTTTGGGCATCCCACTAAAACAGAAAATCTTTAAAATCACCTTCAGAGCTTAGTTTGTGTCATTAGAAAGCTATTTTTCCTCCTGACTGCATATTTTGTTTTGGACATCTAAGATATAACATTGGATTATTCACCCAAACAATCTCATAGAAAGTAAAAAATTGGCTCTTTGTAGAAAACTTTCCAAGGTAAGGGCAGATATAAATTGTGTGGCTTACAGCAGTAGTGATCGGTGCATAAAAGAGACGTTTGTATTTGATGTCTAACAGAAATCATATTTCACTTCAATTCTATGTAGGTCACATTCCTTAGAATGAGAGCTTTCATTTGATATATGACTTGTACATTTAAGTGCTATGTGACATATTCATATTTCTACCACAGTACCTCTAGGTGGCGCTTACTTCCGACGTGTACGTTTTCAGCCCTTATTTTGTCGATTTATGCAATATATAGAATACAATTATACATCTTTTGCATTTAAAGTTCAGATTCTGAGCTTTCAAGTGATACCACATATGCCTGACTTATGCATCTGGCGATTTTATCATTTTAAGATTAATTTAATGTCTAATTAAATTAATAAATTTCTAGATAGATAGAGTTTAAGGGGTTAAACAGTCAAAATCACGTATTTGTTAAAATCGTTTTAAAAAGTAAAAGATAGCCCTTTTTCAAAAATAACTAAAGTTAGTAGTAATATTACTAAAATCATATGTGTGCCCCATCCTAGGCAACTTTTAATGCTGTAGCTCACGCTACAGGCACTTTCTGGTTTTGAGAATTATTGTAAATTAATTGTATGCATTTGGCAGACGCTTTTATCCAAAGCGACTTCCAGTGCATTCAAGGTATACATTTCCCAGTGAATCAAACCAACCCATGATCTACGCTGTACCCGTTGAGCTTCTATGATTTTAAGAGTATCTTGTGTATGACACTTTTGCCTTTTTCTTTTTTTCCTGGCAGATACTGAATTAGCAAAGCCCGATGCGACAGGCTCAAAAGCTTTAGCTCCTGATGTAACTTCAGATGTAGCAGCCACCCTGCTGCAGCTCATCTCCCAGCAGGCCTCTGAGAGGAGACTTCCTTCTGCCGACCTGGAATGCTCCACACCCCCGAGCACGAGCCCTCTGCCAGCTTCTTATACCGCTTCTCCCGCTACAGGCCTGGCAAGCGCTGGCGCAGAAACTCAGTACACCCAGGACCAAGACTTGCGGTACACCACATAAAAAATTCGCCCGCTCTTTGTCTAAAATGTATTATGAACTTTATTTGTTGTTTATTTTTGTAGTCAGTGTGCTTTAACTACACGTATCACCTATGTGTACTACTTATTAATATATTTCTTTCTTCCTTTAAAGGAAAAAGTGAATGTTAAAGGGATGGTTCATTTAACAAAATGTAATTCTATCGTCATTTTCTCATTCTCATGATGGTAGGCATCATGACGGCCACAGTCAGTATTCACTGTCATTGTATGGAACAAAGACGCAATCAAAGTGGATGGTGACTGAGGATAACTTTATGCCTAAAATTTCCTTTTGTCTTCGGAATCAAGAAAGTCATACGGCTTTGGAACAGCATGAGGGTGAGCAAATGGTGACAGAATTTTCATTTTTTTATGTTCTGTCCCTTTAAGGGATAAACTCTTGAATGCTAAATGGATGATGTTCATCCCTTCCAATGATGTATAGCGTTATTTGGAGGCCATCTTTTTCTGCGTTTCCAGTGTAAAACTTGCTGCAACAAACCGTGAAGCCGAGATTAAGATGCCACATTTTTAGATGGAGATATATGTGATTCTTTTGAGGGCTGCGTTCATTTCTGAAGTTATTTACCTGACTGACCTGTATATCTGTTAAGAGATTTGGTCTGGCTTACACTACTTTTATTCATCTGGTCTGATCCAGTACAGTGAGAAAGTCTAAATTAGGAATTGTTTTCTTAAGTGGGGCTTTGTTTTCCCCGATTTATACAAGCTTGTGTGCATCAGGGGTTTTTTTTTTGTTTGTTTGTTTTGCATTGTGGTGTCAGTCCAAATCAGGTGGCCTTCTCCAAACACTTCTGCAAGGTACTTTCATCCGAGTATGTTGTTTTCAATCAGGATCATGCAGTTTTGTGTAGCTCATTTGAAATAAAGATATCCTCAGAATTCCTGCTAGAAACAACTGAACTGAACCCAATTAGCCAACTTTGGTTCGAATACATCAAATATACATGTAGTAAATCTCAATGAATAAAAAATGTGGCTGAGTACAATGTGTTTGCTATGGTTTACTTGGTATGTAAAAAGTCATGGGCATGCCAGTTTAGGTCTAAATCAGGATCTTTCATAATGCATTCATAAGTATGGGTTTAAAGGATGTAGGGATTAGGCCGTCTGACTTATGTAGATCTTATTAGTTTAAGATCACAACTAACTAATCTCATATCATTACTTGATTTTGACATTTGTATTAGAGATGTCCCAATACCATGTATTAAGAGATGTCCTGATTTTTATTTGATTAGGTCTTGAGAACAGGTATGAGTAGTGGTGGTGGCGTAGTGGGCTAAAGCACATAACTGGTAATCAGAAGGTTGCCGGTTCGATCCCCACAGCCACCACCACCATTGTATCCTTGAGCAAGGCACTTAACTCCAGGTTGCTCCGGGCTGATTGCCCCTGTAATAAGTGCACTGTAAGTCGCTTTGGATAAAAGCTTCTGCCAAATGCGTAAATGTAAATGAGTACCAGAACTTCCTTTTCAGTACTTGTCGATACCAATAACTTTTTTCTGAATTCCATATTAACAGTTTATTTCCATTCGATTTTTTTTAAATTCACCCCAATTTGGCATGCCCAGTTCCCAATGCACTCTAGGTCCTCGTGGTGGCATAGTGACTCGCCTCAATCCGGGTGGCGGAGCAGGAATCTCTGTTGCCTCCACGTCTGAGACTGTCAATCCACGCATCTTATCACGTGGCTTGTTGCGTGCGTTACCGCAAAGACCTAGTGCATGTGGAGGATTCACGCTATTCTCCGCAGCATCCACGTACAACTCACCACGTGCCCCACCGAGAGCAAGAACCACATTATAGTGACGACGAGGAGGAGGTTACCTCAACATGACTCTACCCACCCTAGCAACCGGGCCAGTTTGGTTGCTTAGGAGACCTGACCGGAGTCACTCAGCAGTGGACTCGGACTCCCGGTGTGGTAGTCAGTGTCTTTATTGGCTGAGCTACACGGGCCCCCATTTATTTCAAATGTTCATAAAAATGGTGTCTAAATAAATAAATTTAAACTATAATCAAATAAAAATAGAACAATTATTTTTCAACTTAATATTGAATTCGATTTATCATATAAAGTACTACGTAACAAGAGCATCACAGATGTGCGATGTTCCTTAATTATAATACAATTACTATTGATTTATTACTATTATTATTGTCATTAGTATAACAGTTAATATTACATAACTATACAGTAGTGATCTATTTCTGACATACATTTTTCCATTCAAATTGTGCTTTTATTTTGGAGTGAAGCCCTTTCCGTTTCTTTGTGTTTTGACGGTAGCTTCTCATCTCCGGAAAAACGGGTCACTACATGAGCCAATGTGATTATTAAACCCCTAAAGGATGCTATTTATATAAACATGTAATATGTATGTGCCTCTGCTCGCTGTCATCCGCTACAAACAAAGCGCACAACGCTCATGATGGTGATTTCCGTGTATGAGCAGCTGATGTCGGCAAAACTCACTTTGAAGCACGCAGCACATGCAATCTACATATCTCATTAAATCGCAGCCTTTGTGGTTTAATAATCACACAAGGACGTAATGCGACTTTAATTTGCGTGCTGAAGGTTTACGGAATGACATTCTTGCGTAAGATGGTATCGGAGCATTGTTTACATGAGCACCTAATTTTAATTCAACAGCCTATTTTATAGTCAGCCCCGTGAAAACTGTATGTGCAAATGATTGGTAAGGTAATAGCACACCTCTCTTCGAGTCAGGAGAGATGAGGATTAGGTGCAGGATGAGCTACATGCCCATGTTTAATATTCGCAGTTAAGAGTTTGTTCTAATAAAACAAAAAAGCATCAAGCTATTACTTTGCTTTGTAAACAGTTTTCATAGACTGACAGACATAGACAGATTCCAGACACACTTTCTGAGCTACAGTAGAGCATTATGGCTCAAATGGGGCATATGTGAGGTTCTTGTCAGATTTTATCTTTGAGCAAATGCTGCATAAATCCGAGCGAGGAAATTCCAGTGTTAAACCGTTTGCAGAATGCAGCGTAATCATTGGTGGACCATAAAAAGCAAGCCATCTTGACAAGTCCACAAGCTTAACTTACAGCTGTTGGCATGGTAACTACTTACTGACATTTGGAAGAAATATTTGAATATTCTATTTGTGAATTTAAAAAATTTGAATATTCCGGGAAAAGGTTTTTGGCATGATGAGAATGGTTATTAAATAGTTACAAAATCAATAAAACACCCTAATTATCAGTTGATATGCCCATTATATGAAGTAACATTTAATTACATATTTAATTATTTACTTTTATTATGTAATTATATTCAAATGACGTTATTTATATTTACATATTTTTTTTCAATGTATTAAATGTAATTATTTAAAAATAATTGTTTATATACAGTAAATACAGACCTTTTTTTTTTGCATCATATGTCATGAATGCAGCTGATTTGTTGCAGTGATGAGCACAAAAACTTGACTGAGCCACTTTGGCCAAAATGACAAAGACCTCTGGTCTCAGAAAAGAAAGATTAGAATAAGTCTGAAGTTGCTGAGGACAGTGTGATTAAAGCGGTTTTCTTTAGCCACCGATTTTGGTGCTTTGGGAGGTAAAACCTGCTGAGATGTGCAGCCAGGGATCAGAATAATACATTTAGTGAAAACTTGATTGGAAAAAACAAATTGGGGGATGGTTTCAGATTTGTCTTGAATAGATTTGATTGACTAATGTGAGATTTCTGACAACAATGTCAACAACCTGCAAATGATCAGCCTACTACTGTAATAGTACTGTTTTACTGCATTATTCATTACTCTAATGTTAAAGAAAATTAGATAATTAAATTGTGTTTACACAATGGTAGTTTTAAAAACATTTTCGTGTTCAAACCAATGATTTTCATTGATATTTGACATTAATGAGAGTGTAGAGAGGGAGAGATATTTTGGGGTGCAATATATATATGACCTGGACCATTCTTCATAAGATTCACCCATTACACTCCCTTCTAGATGTCAGGTTAAAATTTTACTCAAGATTTGGTTGGTTCTGGATTTTTAGCTTCATTAAAGTCCATCTCTTGTATTTCTCAATTTAACCACCAAAGTTTCTATCCACAAAGTGGCGCTAATGAGCCTTCTCTGCAATCCATGTCAATGCAATCTGTATTGCAACAGTACATGTTCCCCTGTAGGATTTTGTATTGTTTCCGGGCATACAAGTTTGCAAAGGTTAGTTTTATCATTTTATGAAAAGCATGACTGACTTTTAACAGATGCAAATGTATTTCACAATAGCTGCGTCACAAAATGATTCATGTGTTGGTTGATCAACTGTCCACAGGGTCTTCTGCACTTCCTCTATTTTTGAGATCAACACACCCTCTTAAAATGTGTCTTAAATATGAATAAAATAACATTTGAACATTTTAAACTAGTGTTTATCCCTTGATCTTATTATGAAACAAATATACATAATTTATACTCAAAGCATAGGCTTAGAGTTACTTCTATTGTGTGTTTGATGCATTTTTTTATTCATACAGCGGCCCAGGAATATTTGGACACTTCAGTTAATGTGAGGAACTACACCTGTGACGCCAGATGCTTAGAAGTCATTTGCTTATAGATAACGCTTGGTTTGATATTTTGATATTAAATTAATATATTTTTATGTGTAACTTAAGTGCTCAAATATCTCTTGGTGCTACTATATGTATAAATAGCATCAAATATACAAAATAAATACCTGTAGGTCTATGTTGTGTGTATATGAAATATGCTTTGATTTGCTTTGCATTGTTTTTACAGTTCTGATTAATCCAAAAATCAACATTGCAGTTACAACAATTAACATTGTCAAATATGCCAAAACTAAATGCATTGAAATTGGTTGCTGACATGAATTATTACCCTCTATCATTTTTCTCTCTTTCTATTAATCTGCTATTCACAAAATAGAGGCCAAATGAGGCTCAGCCAGCTGCGTGAGATTATCTTTTTTTTTCTGATTACAAATCAACCTCAGCACAACCCCTAAAACACACAAGAGTGCCATCCTCTCTCTGTTAGCTCCGCCTCTCTCCCTCCCCCAGGCTGATATAAGGATGTCCTGCACTGACTCTGAACACAGTGAGTGGGAGGCCGAGGAAAACCGGAGGTCAGGGAGATAAGAGATTTAAATAAATACATTTAAGAAAGAAAAAAAAAAAACAGTGAACGGTGGCACATCTGAGAGACTCGATAGAGAGAGAAAAAAAGAAAGAAAAAGAGGATAAACTAACAGCACTGGAGAAAGCTGTTTGGAGGATACCACGTGTGTGTGTGTGTGTGTGTGTATATGTCTGTATGTGGCTGTTGATATATGTTGAAACAGGGTTAGTCAGATACTAAGGAAATTCAAAGCAGATCATGGAACCCTCAAGTCCCGCAGAGGGCCCGGTGGAACCCAAAGAAAGAAGGAAAATCCACTTTGCAGTCCCAGCCACAGAACCAACCCAACTGGACCCGCGGCAGGTTGAAATGGTAGGAGATTCTTACACATGCACACACTGACTGGTAGTGCTGACCACGGGCGGACTGGGAAGGGAAATTGGTTCTGGATTTTACATAGAAACTGGCCCAAAAGTTGTTGAGCATTTTTACTGTAATTCAAAATATTTCTGGCGCTCGTTACTCAAATGAGAAAAATATTTATATATTAAAATGAAGTATTCATACATCATATTAGTATTTGTTGTACTACCTTAAATTATGATGATTTTACTGTGTTATTGTACTGTATTTTTACTGTAATGAGAGGTGATATGACAATGTCAAGAACATGTCCGGGTCACATTTCATCTCGAAATCAAAATTCAAATTTTTTTTTTTTTTTTTTTTTTTTTGCTTAAAATAAATTCAACTTATTTTTTAGGACCTTTTAACATTTTTGCATTGACATTATTTTCATTACAATTCTTATTGTTATGGGGGAAAAAAAATCAGATTCTCACTACTGATGTGTGGGAATTTTTTTTATTATTAAGTATTTCTGCATCATGGAAGGATTTATTGTTGTACCTTCAAGCTAATGTTAATGAAGATAGTCGTAGCATTACAGTAATTGCTGTGCAATATTTTTTTACTACAATGAGGAACTTAAGAGAATCTTTTTTGTTTATAAATTTTTTTTGTCCCCTTTCCTCCCAATTTGGAATTCCCAATTCCCACTACTTAGCAGGTCCTCATGGTGGCGCGGTTACTCACTTCAATCCAGTTAGAGGAGGAAAAGTCTCAGTTGCCTGCGCTTCTGAGACCGTCAATCCGTGCGTCTTATCACGTGGCTCGTTGTGCATGACAGGAGGCTCATGCTACTCTCCGCGATCCACGCACAACTTACCACGTGCCCCATTGAGAGTGAGAACCACTAATCGCGACCACGAGGAGGTTACCCCATGTGACTACCCTCCCTAGCAACCGGGCCAATTTGGTTGCTTAGGAGACCTGGCTGGAGTCACTCGGCACACCCTGGATTCGAACTCGTGACTCCATGGGTGATAGTCATGCATTTGGAAAAAATGTGCTGTTATGATGTCACAAAGCAAAAAAATCGTTATGGTCTTCAAAATATTTTGGGGTGGAAAAATTACCTGGACATGTTTTCGTGAGATTCGCCCTCACACTGAACTAGCTCAAAAAATGTGAGGCTGCAAAAGTTATAAATCTGTCCTGGACATGGTAAACAGTGTGTGACCTGGAATTCGGGTGAGTTGATGGTCTGGATACTCTGGATACCAGAACCTGGTTTTATTGCCTCTGGATTGGTGGTGTGTTGTTCATGTTGATTGTCTCATAGAACAGGGAAGCCACTTTTGTCCCAGATGTTTCCAAGCCTGCTATTGATTTTGGCATTGAATTCAGTTGCACAGAAATATGTGAGATAAAGATGCACTGAAAGTTGTAAAAATCCCTCTTTTTCTGGATCGCTGAGATTGACCGTGCGTGCGCGTGTGTGTGTGTGTGTGTGTTTGAGAGCGAGTGAGCTTGGGCCAGTTCCCCGTCCTGTTGCTGTTGTAATTTTAGTCTTAAAGTAGGTCGGAGAGCTGTTTTGCTGCAGAGATAGGCCAGCGATTCATCCTCAGGAGACATGAGTTAAAAATGTGAGAGGAAGAGGTGATGTAGACAGAGACTTCTTTTAAAGTCACTTTTATAATTTCTATATAATATCTTACTCATTTAGCATCTGCTAAAGGAATAAATGCCAATGCCATCTTCATTTGGGGCTTTTTTTCTGCAAACATTGAATTTGATGTATTGTGTTTGGTATAAATAGGCCTTAAATCGAGTGACTGACGCACTCATTTTGAGAATGGATTGCTGTGGATTGTTGGCCAGTGATAGGCTTATGTTTGATGATAAGGACATCAAACAATATATTGACTTCTAAAGCCACTTTTTGTCACGCTTTACTTGCCACAGATCTGCCACAGTAACGTATTACCTTTGATTTATACCTAAATTTTTGGGGCTTGTGCTGCAAATATTGAAATATGTGACAAATTGATTGGCACTTGTGTAGACATTACGTTCATGAAAGTTTTAATGGTCAAGATTTATGTAATGAAGACATGATTTAGGCTGTTTTAGACCTCTCTATGCCTTCCTTCCTGTGCTGACAGGAAGCTCTTGCTCAAGACACAAGAGCATTTGCTTTGTTTATTAGTGTGAGAGACTGAAGGGATGGTTTGCATTGGGTGCTGGTTATGTTAAGTGGTAAAACATGGTCATCCAGATAAGTCTTCTTTACAACAGGCCTCTAGTTTAATTTGACCTTATTCACTTAGTACACATTCTTGGTCTTATTTTGCATGATTCATCAATGCACGTAATTCCAAAGAAAATAAATGTTTGTGTTCATTATATTTGAGTAAAATGCTATGACTTGGTCCGCTGAAACAACTTTCCATTTCCGCTGACGACATCATGTCCGCAGGTTACATACATAGGACTATTTGGCTAATGTTAACTATTAGCCAAATGGCTTTAGTCAGTATTTTTGCAAAGTCACACTCGGGTCTGACTCTCTTCTGGTTTGGAACGCCCCCTTTTTACCATTCAGTAAATTACTGATGGGTAATATTAAGTCCCACTCTATGTTTTTGAAAATACTGTTGAATACCCTGTTTCACTTGTGAAAATGCAAATGACTTCATGTTGACTCATGTTGGCAAGGGGCAAATTATTGGCCTGCATCAAGCAAACCACTAAGGAGATTGCTGAAGTCACTGGAATTGGGTTAAGAACTGTCCAAGCATTATTAAAACCAGAAAGGATAGTGGTGAACCATCAGCTTCGCACAGGAAATGTGGTCGGAAAAAATCACGGCCATGTTTAACAGTGAAATTAAGAGCATTTCCACACGCACAATGCTACGAGAACTTACAGGATTGGGTCTAAACAGCTGTGTAGCCACAAGAAAAGTGAGGCTTAGTGAGGCTAATCAGAAAAACCTACTTCAGTTTGCTAGGGAGCATAAAGATTGGACTGTGGAGCAATGGGAAAAGGTCATGTGGTCTGAGTCCCGATTTCAGAAAGCGATGGGCGCTTCAGGGTAAGAAGGGAAGCACATGAAGCGATGCACCCGTCATGAATAGTGCCCACTGTACTCTGGAGGCAGTTATGATCTGGGGTTGCTTCAGTTGGTCAGTCTAGACTCAGCAACGTTATATGGCAATAAAGTTAAGTCAGCTGATTACTTGAATGTACTGAATGACCAGGTAATGCCATCAATTGATTTTTTTCTTCCCTGACGGCACATGCATAGTCCAGGACAATGCCAAGATTCAACTCTCAAGACTCAAGTCTCAAATTGTGAAAGAGTGGTTCAGGGAGCATGAGGAATCATTTTCACACATGAATTGGCCACCACAGAGTCCTGACCTTAAACCCATTGAAAGTCTTTGAGAAGTCTTTACGGAGTGGTTCAACTTTCCCTTCATCAATGCAAGATCTCGGCCAAAAATGAATGCAACTCTGGATGGAAATAAATGTTGTGCCATTGTCGAAAACAATGAAAAACTAAACTTGTCAAAAAACTAAAAGCGGCCCAACAAAATATTAGAGTATGCAATTTTTTTTTATTATTATTGACCAGTCAGTGTAAAAGTCATAAAAACCAGAAACAACAATATGGAGGACAAAACCCGCAAAAATAATAAACGAGTCCATGTATTTATGCACAAATATAGAAATGAAATGTGAGACATAAAAATAAATACATAAATGTAGCCATTAATGTAATACATGGACTCGTTTATTAAATAATATATACAATATGAATTGGTTGAGGAAATGCAAAAAAGTAGATTTTTTTTTTTTTTCCATTTGAATTTTCTTTAATCATCTAAAATTTGACTGTGATGCCTAAACAGATGTTGTTATCCTCTCATTAGCATGTTGCAGGAAGGAAAAATAAACACAGAACTGCATACAGAAATAAATGAATGATTGAAGAAATTTAGTAATGTAGAGTTAATACAAAATTAGTATTTCCCCAACCTTTTATGTTTTATATTGCATTATTTTAGTATTAGGCATTACTAATATGTGTATATATATATATGTATATGTCCTCATTTAATTATTTAAATGTTTATTTATGAATAAATATGCAGATGTATTTGTGTATTTATTTATATATTATTTTTGCAGGTTTCGCCCTCCATACAACAAAAGCAAAGACATTATCAGCAAAACAATATATTTGTCTCGATTCTTGTTGTGATACCATGTTTTAGGTATTCTTTAATTATTACCTCATTAAGTATTGACGATTAACCAAGAAATAGCGTTAACAACATTCTAAGACAATTCCCAAAGATTTCTCTAATGTAATTCCGGTAAGTATAGACCAGAGTCTGTTCCCAAAATCATATTGTACATATCAGTGTAATCCACTACAAATTAATTCTCTAAAATTGTTAATTTGCTGACTACTTAATTGGAACTACTTTTAAGTTACTTTCTAAAATACTTTTTTGCACACATTTCAGCTATCAAAGAAACACAAAAAGACGAACATATGAACATATGAACTCATATTTTAAACATATTGCACAAATAATATTGTGTAGCCCAAGTAGTGTACTTTAAAGTAATTACCTGAAAGTGTAATTATTATATATATATTATTAGTATTATTATTACTATTATAATTGAAAGTCAGTAACTGTAATCTGATTACAATAATCGTTAATGCAGTGAGTTACACTACTTTTTAAAAAAAAATAAAAAAATTTATCCTAGTAACTAATTACCTTTTAATCAGAGTACACCCAATAAATAATGTTTAAATATGTTTTACACTGATACATATGTTTTCATCTTTGTCCTATTTTGTAGTTAATGGATACAGTCCAATATGTGTCTATTAGGGATGGAAAGATTCATCGGCATAAAAGTTAACGATGCGATGCATCATTTAAAATAAAAGTGTGCATCTGATAAAAGTTGGCATTTGTATCACGACGCATCGTTTCTAACATATATGCATCGTTAAAAAATGATTTATTTATATATAATTATTAGTAGATGCGCTATACTTTTGTTATTTGGAAAGTGACCAATAATTTGTGACCATATATTATATGTAGATTGATTTCTCCTCTAAACGGTTTCTCCAGCGCGTTCTCACATCACCGCTGCTGCTACGTGAACATGACGTACAACAACACTACGGAGACCGAGGCGTGTCCTGACAGTCACACACGTCGAACGCAAAGGCAATGCTGGTAGATCGCACAAAACAGTACAACTAATTTAACAACACACTTGAAGCTTACGGAACATTTCTTCATTGTTTATCCCTGAGCATCCTTAAATTGTTTCACGGTGAAATGCGTTGAACTGTTAAAAGTGTAACTGGAAACAGAACAGGAAAATAACATCTGTTTTTATTTAATCATTTTATTTTATTTATTTTTTGCACTATAAAGGGCTTTTTGTGAAAGGTCCATGCATTAGAAGTCAGAAGGCACTTAAGTTAATTTATGATTTACTGTCTATCTGAACCAAAGTAATAAAAGTGAACTCTCTGTATCCTACCATATTGAGTTGCATAGCATCATATTTTTTTCCCCATTGCATCATATTGCATTGAATCGAATCGAAATCAGATCGCACTGCATCGTAATAGGGGTGAATCGTATCGTATTGCATCGTATAGGTGGTGGAGGCGTAGTGGCTAGAGTACAGGGCTGCTAATCAGAAGGTTGCTGGTTCAAACCCCACAGCCACCACCATTGTGCCCTTGAGCAAGGCACTTAACTCCAGGTTGCTCCGGGGGGGGATTGTCCCTGTAATAAGTGCACTGTAAGTCACTTTGGATAAAAGCGTCTGCCAAATGCATAAATGTAAATGTAAATATGTATCTTTAATGTATCGTATCGTTGGCTATGCATCGAGATGCGTATCACATCGGCCTCGGTTATGGAGATGCACATCCCTAGTATCTACATATCCGACTGAACTGAAAGCATTTATTTTTGTCTCCCTGGTAAATGTTTTCATCCTCCTGCCATATTTAAAAATGGTTACAAGAGCAAATACATAGTTAGTCCGATGTTGTATAAAGTGTTACAACAGATGCCTTGAATCAGCCCAAGCGAAGGATTGTTTATAGGGTACATGTAGGCATAATTCACTTCCTAGTTTGAAGATATTTCCTAAAGTATCATTTGACATCTAAATTGTATTACTAAATCCCATAGTGGCATGACTATCACACTATTATATAAAGCACTTATGGGTTTTACTCTTTAAAACGGATGTTTTGACCTCTATTGTTTTTTCTTCTGTTTGCTGTTTCTTTCTGCCGTAGTGAAGCATGAATGTTTAAAATGTAATTTTGTCTTGTTTTATTCTGATTAGTCAATCGCCACAAGTATTTTTGTGCAATGGACCGCTAAACTGTATAATAACATTTAATTATTGCAAAATAAACCAATGCACTATACTATAATATTTAATTTTATGAATTTTGTCAGAGATTGACTTAAATTGAGATCAAATATTTGATGCTGTTCTGTTAATAATCTTTTTCAAACAAACATGGTCCCCATGGGATATTTGAAGTAAACTGGGACACAACAGTCATTCTAATTTTACACCCCAAACTGGGTGTCAGTTTTTCCAATTATCCATTTTTTTCTTTTATTTTGTGTATCAGAGGTTCATTTCAGCCTTGTAATTAAATCCAAATTTAGGCTGATTAAAGTCCCTTGGTGTTTTATCCCTTCTGGGGCCTCTAAAGTTAAACTGTTTTATAGAGAACATTGGTTTGGATATGCCAGCAGCATTGTGTCAGATTTACTCCATGTAGTCCTTTTACTTGTATCCTATAAACATGATTATCACATAATATCGTTTATAATAAAAATGAAGCTGGTCACCAGTTCATGCATGATGTCTTCGTTAATTTGCCTTCCCTTCCCCCTTCATTTACTCTCTCTCTCTCCCTTTGAGTTCCTTGTGACAGAACCAGCCGAAGGTTTGAAGGAAATAATAAAAAGTAGGATGGTGAAGAACCAACCCTGATTTCTCTTAATATATTGAGTTAAGAATTGGCACACAAGTCCTTTCTGGCATCCATATAGCAACACATACCAATCTGGTTTCGTCTGAAGAGTTTAATGAAGTTAGATGGTACAGCTTTCTCACAGTTATTAAAGGAAGATCTTTTATATAGCTAACCTGATTTTGTAGGGTTCTTCAATGTTTTTTCGTTTGTTTGTTTGTTTGTTTGTTTGTTTTTTTGCACCTAAGGTTAAAAAAACAACTTTTCTTATCAAGAACCATTTAATAGGATTCTTGATTTTGCTTTACAGTGCTTTGGGGACATTGCTCTGTTTCAGCATCCCGACCAGCCAGACACGGCAGCAATGGCTCAACCAATGGCGTGAGTTTGGGGGTGGGACTACCTGTTTTTTGGCAGAAGTGAGGAGTGTTTGAGAAACCTGTTTGAGAACAGTCATTATTTTGGCTATTCTGTTATAGTGAGGATGACGGTGGAGCACAATTCCCACACTTCAGCTTTAAACGGTGTCTGCTATGTTGTTCACGCAATCGGGCTTTACATTTGAAATATAATTTCTACATGTAAGCGAGATTTCAGGAAAGGTTGACACTGGAAATAATCTCTTGGGTTAATCTATATAATGTTAAAATCGTGTCGATCTCACTAGACCACTGTGTGATAAATACTGGCTTGTTTCTAATCTTCTGCTTCAAAATAGAGAGGTGTAATGTACTCTATTGACATTTGCATCATAGGATATGTCTATGATGGATTTAATTTGTAAAGCAGGTGAAGAGAAATAGAATTTGAATAGATGGCTAAAATTTGGCAATTAATCAGATTGCGAATGGAGCTGTTTAGTTGTGACATGTATTTGTAGGCCAAGCCAGAAGGCTAATTCACGATACAGTAGGTTCTCAAACCCATTGGCTAATTTCCAATGGGTTTGAAGAATAGTGGCTTTAAATCAATGATGTGCTGTGTTTGTTTTGTGCTAACACATTTTGCGTTCCCGGTCAAAAATGACCGGCCAACTAAGATTCTTTATATGTCTCTTATTGCATATGTAATCATTAAGAGTTACAGTTGAAGTCAGACATTTACAAACACTTAGGTTGAAGTCATTCAAACTCATTTTTTAACCACTCCACAGATTTCATATTAGCAAACTATAGTTTTCACAAGTTATTTAGGACGTCTACTTTGTGCATGACACAAGTAATGTTTCCAACAATTGTTTACAGACAGATTGTTTCACTTTTAATTGACTATATCACAATTACAGTTGGTCAGAAGTTTACATACACTGTTAACTGTGCCTAAAAGTAGCTTAGAAAATTCCAGAAAATTATATCAAGCCTTTAGACAATTAACTTCTTGGAGTCAATTGAAGGTGTACCTGTGGATATATTTTAAGTCCTACTTTCAAACTCAGTGCCTCTTTGCTTGACATCATGGGAAAGTCAAAGTAAATCAACCAAGACCTCAGAAAACAAATTGTGGACCAAATGCCCGAAGATACCACGTTCACCTGTACAAACAATACTACGTAGGTATAAACACCATGGGACCATGCAGCCATCATATGGCTCAGGAAGGAGACACATCACTTCGAGAGATGAATGTTGTTTGATGAAAAAAGTGCAAATCAATTCCAGAACAACAGCAAAGGACCTTGTGAAGATGCTGAAGGAAACAGGTAGACAAGTATCTATATCCACAGTAAAACAAGACCTATATAGAAATAACCTTGAAAGGCTACTCGGCAAGGAAGAAGCCGCTGCTCCAAAACCGGCATAAAAAAGACAGACTACAGTTTGCAAATGCAAATGGGGACAAAGATCTTACTTTTGTTGAAATGTCCTCTGGTCTGATTAAACAAAGAAATTTCTTTTTGACTATCATGATCATCATCATTATGTTTTGAGGAAAAAGGGTGAGGCATGCAAGCCAAAGAACACCATCCCAACAGTGAAGCACGGGGGTGGCAGCATCATGTTGTGGGGGAGCTTTGCTGCAGGAGGGACTGGTGCACTTCACAAAATAGATGGCATCATGAGGAAGGGGAATTATGTGGATATATTGAAGCAACATCTCAAGACTTCAGCCAGGAAGTTAAAGTTCGGTCAAAAATGGGTCTTTCAAATGCACAATGACCCCAAGCATCCCTCCAAAGTTGTGGCAAAATGGCTTAAAGACAACAAAGTCAAAGTATTGGAGTGGCCATCACAAAGCCCTGACCTCAATCTGATAGAAAATTTGTAGGCCTACAAACCTGACTCAGTTACACCAGTTCTATCTGGAGGAATGGGACAAAATTCCAGCAACTTATTTTGAGAAGCTTGTTGAAGGCTATCCAAAACATTTCACCCAAGTTAAAAAATGTAATGGCAATGCTACCAAATACTAACAAAGTGTATGTAAACTTCTGGAATGTGATGAAAGAAATAAAAGCTGAGATAAATAATTCTCTCTACTATTAGATATTTCACATTCTTAAAATGAAGTAGTGATCCTAACTGACCTAAGACAGGGAATGTTTTCTACAATTGAATGTCAATGTCAGGAATTGTGAAAAATAAAACTGTTTAAATGTATTTGGCTAAGGTGTATGTAAACTTCTGACTTCAACCGTGTGTGTGTGTGTGTGTGTGTGTGTGTGTGTGTGTGTATAAGGATTCCTTAATCTGATCTCAAACTGGGCTAGTGGGGGGCATTCCCTGCGGAAAACAAATATATATATATATATATTAATTGCATAATAAATTAATAACACTTGCTAGATCTGAACAAAATAGATGTCATTTTAAAGCTTAGATCCTACCGATTTTTAAAGAAATTATTTTTTTTATTTGCTGACAAATAAGGACAGTTCATTCTCATAAATTGCAAATTTGTCCTGATTCAAATGAGTCCAAACACAACATTTGATAAGAAGATCCTGAAATATTCCTCCGAGTGTGCATGGAAAGACAATGCACAAAAAGGCGCTAAACACGTTCATATATGTGCTCATCTAAATTGGGATGCTCTTGATCACTTAATGTTAAAACAAGTGAACAATAAAATTATTTTATCCCAATTGGAATAAAGAAAAAAAAAAAGAAAAAAAATTGCCCAGGTCAAAATGACCGGAACACAACATAAGAGATAAGGTCTGTGTTAACATTACTTCACATTTTGTTTTAAAACACAAATGACACATATTAACCCTTAATGGAAAAGCTAATTTCGGGCACTCATGGCTCCGAAGTAAAAGTGTAGCAAACGATCAAACAATAGATTGTGCAAGAAGACATATGGTGACTGTCTGTGTTTTAGAAAATGTGATAATGGCATCAGAGATTGGGATGATGTAATTTGAGAGCACTCATGCTACACTCCAGACCCACTAACTTAAAATAAGATGAAGTATTCCAGAAATGTGCCATAGTGGGAGACAATAAACTGAAAAATACTGCTTGAATAAGTTGCATTACTAGATTTTAGTCAGTTTGGTATCTACACACGGAGAGAGAGAGAGACTCGGTCATTGACGTCACAAGGTGACCTTTGGTGTGATGCATGTTTGTGTGTAAACAGAAATGAGCAGGGACTGTGATTTTACACACCCAGCTGATCCACAGGTACACACACTGTCTGATTCAGTGTAGAATAAATGCTGAGTAAAGTGCTGAATATCAAGTATGTGTGTGTGTAAGGTAAGGTTAGGTAATATATAAGGTGTGAAGTGCCATTTGGAAGATGAGAGGCTGTGTATGTCTTATTTAATCTGAGCACAAGATAAGGAGCACTTTAAGGGAGTAATTAAAGGGATAGTTCACACACAAATGAAAATCCTGTCACCAGAAATTCTCACCCAGCATTTTTATTTTGGGATGAATAATGCCTTTAAAACATCTTTATTAACTATGAATGTTTCTAGTGTGTGAAGTAAACATGTTGGACCTAATCGTGTAAAACATAAAACGCAAATATTCCACAGAATCTTAAAGAGTGACTTAAAACATCTGCTTGCGTAGACAATGTGGTTGAAGTGCCATCATCAACTGTTTTGATTAACAAATGTAATGTTCTGTTCTCCGTGTAGAGAAAGACGACCTAAAACAGGAAGATTAATTTCATTGCTCTGGTGCTTTTATGTTTGTAAACATGTCGTTATCACATGGACAGTAATGTCTTTATTTTGGGGTGCTTTCTTGGCCGTGATGATGTCATTTAGGAGACTTGTGTCCATATATTGACACATTATATTAGTTAGTAAGAGAAACAGCACAAGGACATTTACATTATTGTATTTCAAAAGGTAAGAGACAATATGAAGTAAAAATTGACCACATTTACTTCATATTCCTGGTCTCAGTTCATCAGTGCACGTTATTTGAAAGAGGAATGTTTGTCACTATAATCTCTTAATATGCCTCTAAAATGACTTGGTTGATGTCACCTAGGCCTTGTAGGCTATTAGTTCATTTTAACCAATAGCCAAATAGCTGTTTCATGTTGCTGTTATAGGTAAGGCAGGCTTTCTAAAATATTGGCCATTGTTAACACTAATGCCAGCTAATGTAATATGTCACATTTAATAATAGCAAATAATTATATATTTGGAAAAATGGCATTTCCCATTCTCATTGTGTAGTATGTTTTACTCCGATATACGCCACACTATGAAGTAAAATAGGTTGCGAATGCAGTTTCATGTTGACTTTATAAGACTGAATGGTGCCCCAAAACAGCTCTTCGTTTAGACAAAATGTCAACTCCCATCAATTGCCAGAGAAGCCATCATGACTATTTTTAAGCTCAAAGAACAATACAAATCATGTAAACATAGTCTCTAACCTCTCTCTACTTGTAGTGAGAATCGTATTTTTAAAGGACACACAAAAATAGGTGTGTGCCTGCCACCATGCTAGTTAGCTACAGTATACAGTAGTAGGCTACAATTGTTTTCTGGCTGGCTAACTAACTATGTGAAATTACGATAGATATATAGTACAATAATTTTCTGTCTGGCTAGCTAACTAGCTATATGAAAGCACAATAGATACTGTAGATGATACGATAGCAAGATAGCACAATAGTTTCTGCCAGGCTAGCTAACTAGCTATACGAAAGTATGATAGATAATATGATAGCAAAATAGTAACATTTTTTCTGCCTGGCTAGCTTACTAGCTATACAATAGAAAAATGGATAGATAGTATGATAGTACAAGTGCAAGACAGTACAATCATTCTCTGCCTAGCTAGCTAACTAGCTATAAAATAGTTCAATAGATAGTGTAATACTTGCGATAGCAAGCTAGTACAATCATTGTCTGCCTGGCTAGCTAACTAGCTATATGAAGGCACAATAGATACTGTAGATGATACGATAGCAAGATAGTACAATAGTTTCTGCTGTATGTATGAAAAAGTATAATAGATAATATGATAGCAAAATAGTAAAACATTTTCTGCCTGGCTAGCTTACTAGCTATATACAATAGAACAATGGATAGATAGTAATATAGTACAAGTGCAAGATAGTACAATCGTTTTCTGTCTAGCTAGCTAACTACCTATAAAATATTTCAATAAATAGTGTGAAAGCAAGCTAGTACAATCGTTGTCTGCCTAGCTAGCTAACTAGCTATACAGTAGTTCAATACATAGTATGATAGTACTATAGCAAGATAGTACAATTGTTTTCTGCCTGGCTAGCTTACTAGCTATAAAATAGTTCAATAGATTGATAGTACGATAGATAGTTCAATCATTTTCTGCCAAGCTATGTAACTGAGAGAGAGAGAGAGATAGATAGATAGATAGATAGATAGATAGATAGATTTACAATGTGAGGATGCAATATTATGGAAATAAGTAACACATGCATGCAAGTTACTTTGATAGTCAAATACTGACAGGCCATTAGCCAAATAGGTCAAATGTTAATGCACATAAAAGAAAGAAGATGGAAAATAATGTGGATTGTTGAGAGGAGATGTTTTTGCTTGGCTGATGATGAAATGGTCCATAGTTGAGCACTGAAGGGGGGACTCGAGCCATATCAGGGATCAAAATATCACAGAGTCTTCGGTGTGGCCTATTTTGACTTGGGCCAGTAAGCAACTACACAGAACCACCTACAAATGCCCTGGCAACCACCTAGCACACCTATGTTTGAATGTGGACAGCTTGAAAGCAATGTTTATTTTTTAACCAACAATGTAAAAGTAAAAAGGGTTGGGACAGACAGGCCGGTATATTACATTTAAGCAGGTTGTAAAAATTGTTTCATTGGATCTTATGTTTCAGATCCGACGACGAAGGCCCACACCTGCCACACTGTTCAAAGTATCAGATCAAACAACAACTGAGGACGATAACTCCACCCATCAGGTACCACAGTGCCACCTCAGTCCTGGAGGTTAAACAGCATTCAGAATATGTTTACATGGCAATACAAGAAATTAACTAAATTGAACTTTACATGTTACAGTACGTATTCTATTCAGCAATAACTAACAGATGATTGAAAATTACTGTGGCCTTGCCATGGTACAGTGATGGTATCAGATCAAACTGAATAATTTCCACATTATTTTTCCATGGTACGTACTTACAGAGGTACTTAGAGTACATGTCCAAAAAATATATATATATTTTCAGGTTAAATGTATGTAGTACCATATGATTGCCATGGCAATACCATAGAAAGTATAATAATTGGATATTATATAATATATTTTTTATTATAATATTTATACACACAATGTAATATACATTTTGTTATATATGTACTGCCATCCAAAGGAAAAATGCAGAAACTACACATGTTGTCAAAATCAGGTTTGTTATGACTGATATAACCATCAGCAGATCGAATTTCTGCTTCTAAAATTGGTCTGTGCTTACAAAATGTATCAGTGCCCCCAGTGGCCAAAACTGGAAGTGTTGTTGAACGTATGGGCACGCGTGAATGGGGATGCTGCTTGTCAGCGACCACGTTTACATGCACTTCAGAAAACGGTTTATTCCAGGGCATTTGCTGAAAGTGATGTTTACGTGATGTTTCAGAACAAGAACAGCATTTTACTTGCACTTGGTTAACAGATTGGGAGAAAGTGGTGTAGCACACCTAGGTTTCTCCCAGAGAATGTGGTTTATGTGGCCATGTAAATGCATTAGCTTCAAACTTACAGATTTTTGAAGAGTGTGCATGAACAGACCGGATGCCTAATATCTTAGGATGGAGCCATGCATCATATAAACAAGTCAACACAGTGAAAAGAATTCAACATTTCTGAGAGTACAGTGAGAATAGCACATACACTGTAAACTAATACCCATTTATAAACAACTTTCTGGTGTCCATGTAAACAAGGTCAGTTATCAGCAACACTGGGTCGATTTCAGCAGACAAGAACATTCGGTAGCAACATGTCGATTTCCAGATCAAGTTGAACATATGGCTTTTGCTATACCCAAATTCAGAGAAAAAAATTATCATCAATACACATTTGGCTGGACAATCAAAAAAACATTTTTTTTCAGTGTTGGCGTAGCTATTGCGTTTTGGCTTTGTAAGGCACTGTGCATGTGTTTTATTGCAAGTTTATACATGTCAATAGTGTACTTACGCTGAAACTATCTTCAGTGGGTTGTAGGGGAAAATGGTGTCCTAAAACCGAAACTAATCAACCCAAATATCTACCAGCCGCCATCATTAAAAGGTAAGAATCAACAATGTCAATGATATGTGATGTATGCCTATTGTACTGTGTATGTACTGTGTACGTATTTCTTTGATAAATATTGTGCCGCCTCTACATGGGTTTACAAACTCTCCCAAGTGTGTGTGTGTGTGTGTGTGTGTGTGTGTGTGTGTGTAAGATTAGAGATGGTGACAGCTGTGATGTGTGTGAGTCTGTGCTGCTCTGGATCATCCTGGATTACAGCAGATAGCATACAGCTACACACACACTCTGCTCTCTGTTTTGGACAGACATCCATCAAAAATATTCACCATCTGACCAGTGCACCGAGAACAATCTAGATTACTAGATTATGCCAACATGCTTGTGCTGCTGTTTTTGATTCAAATATCAACACGTCGAGTCACTTAGACACGTGTACTGTACGTGAGAACACATGCACTGCATGCTTTTACAATACCCCCAAAAAGTATTTGAACACTTAAAAATGTTAAATATCGTTGCATTAGATAATAAAATATCAAACCAAGTGCCATTTATTTTAAGGATGGAAGAAGCACACTTTTCAAGTGAAACATTTCACAAAAATTGTTAAAATATCTTTTAAAAATGTAAAAACAATAGATATATACTGTTCATAAAGGAGACAAAAGTGTTTCTGGTTGTCAAATGTTAGTGGAACATGTCCACAGTTAAAGGAATATTCCGGGTTCAATACAAGTTAAGCTCAGTCGACAGCATTTGTGGCATAATGTTGATTACCACAGTTCATATGACTAAAAAAAAAAAACAAATTTGCAAAGATGGAGGTGACAGTGAGGCACTTACAATGGAAGTGAATGGGGCCAAATTTTGGAGGGTTTAAAGGCAGAAATGTGACGCTTATAATGTTATTAAAGCACTTACATTAATTATTTTGTTAATGCATGTATTATTTGAGCTGTGAAGTTGTTTAGATGGTCATTTTAGGGTTTGCGGCATTATGTATACAAAGTTGTAAAATTGGACTTTATATAGCAATGGTTAGTCCGTTATTTTATCCCATTGAATTCATCTTTAAACGTATATTGTTTTGAAACGGTGAGTATTTTAACGTTTACGGATTGGCCCCATTCATTTCCATTGTAAGTGCCTCATTTTTGTCATTTTGGGACTATAAGTCGAAAGATATTTTTGTGGTTATCAACATTATGCCATTAAATCATTACATTCTGAGAAAA
Organism: Moxostoma hubbsi; assembly: GCA_032164185.1. Classification (NCBI taxonomy): domain Eukaryota; kingdom Metazoa; phylum Chordata; class Actinopteri; order Cypriniformes; family Catostomidae; genus Moxostoma; species Moxostoma hubbsi. Next base: position 35,473,407 of record JAVLUX010000026.1, on the reverse strand, counting down.
GCTCCAGCCTCATTTGTTTCCAGATTCCACGGTTTCTAATGCATGGAAATCCAGACTTTTTCTAAGTGTGACTTAAGTGTCCAAATACTTTTAGTGGCCACTGTAAATGCCCATGCCAGCTTGTATACGCCTAGTTTAAAATCAAAAGACTGCAAAGATTATGGTGAAGTGAAAATTGTTTCATCATTGGGGTCTCTGGGACCTAACATATAAAGACAGTACAGTCAATCACAACACATAATGAGGTTTATTAATGTGTTCAGATATTCTGACGGAAGTTGGCCGTGCATTACTGTGGGTTTAACAGTTTTGGTCTTTGGATGTGTGTTGTCGTTTGTTTTGTAAATTGTCTTGCAGATTCTCTGATAGGCTATCCCTGTCTGTACCTATTACATAGCACAAAACCCATACTGGTCGGCACAGTGCAAAGTCTTTTTTTAAAAAGTAAACAAACCCTTACCCTCTTTACCTGTGTGTGTCCTTGTCTGTGTTTGTTTCTGTCTTTTGTTTCCCTTGTGCTTTGGTGATCCCTTGTTTGTGTGCGTGTGTGTGTGTGTGCGTGCGCGTGCGTGTGTGTGTGTATCCCATGTACATGTGTGTGTCATGTTTTTAGCCGTTCAGCAGATGGCTGAAGCTCAGATGCAGAAATTAGGTGTGTATCCTCATGTAGAGGAGGAAGGGGAGGAGCCTATTCTGAGAGAGGAGGAGGAGCTATCCTCATCCCAGACGCCTGGTAATCTTAATGATATCCAATAAGAAACTAGAGAAATCCTGTGCATTTGAATGTGGATAATTATCAAAAACTGAGGTGTTTGTTAGGAAATGAGGCAATTTGTGTTCATTATTTTGCATTTGTGAGGGTACTGCTGAACTTTTAGAAAATCATATTTGCCACACTTCAGGCCCAAACTTCTTTACAAGGGATGAAACCAGCATAAACACTAGGGGTTTATTTATGATTTATTTTCAGAGTGAGAAATTACACCGATAGATAACACGTTTCTAACCCAACATTTTGGCAAAATGATTTTTACATGGCTCATTGTACGTATCATGGCAGTTTCCTGGTGAAATGAAAACTAATACACTAGATTCGCTGAAATTCTATTGAGATGCATTTCGGGTGATCACATGAGGTTAGCCCTAAATACAGGTCTAAATGGGGTCTTAAAAGTTTTGTGATCGGATCACAAAAACCATATCCGTATGTGGGCAAAAACACATTTGGCCGCATCGCATTTGAGGTGTAAACGCTAGATCTTCCCGCATGCGTCCCTGGCAGCAGTGAAGCTCCGCCCATGACCTGTCAATCAACCAACCTCTGTGCTAAAACAAGAGTTTAAAGTTTGCCAGTTACGAGCTTTAAAAGGAAATAACCGTCCGATTGTAAAATTTAAAAAAGTGGATACGTACACAATCACGCAGAGCTTCATGGATCTTTTTTAGTGTGTCTGATATCAGTACCGATGAGAAGCATGAACACCCGAAGCTCCTTTTAATACAGATAATCCACTAAAATAATGGATAATTCTGCTTGACATGTTGCATTTGTGCTTGGATAAAATAGCACGCTGTTTTTTTTGTTTTTACTGACTTTGTTGCGCTTTAATATCATGCAGTAACACACTGACTTAGTGATTCATGAAACGGGGACCCTTCCCTCCAAATCTGAGCACATGTGGTCACAGGAGCTGCATTTGAGCGACCAGGTGTAACAGCGACGTGTCTCACCTGACCACATATGATCAGATCACCCAAGATGCATTGTAATACCAGGTGCAAACAGGGTCATTGGGGGTTATTAATTAAAGAAACCCAAATAAATCATGACACAATGGACAGATTTATCAATCAGAACATTTCCAACTGCTTTTACAAGCTTGTTCGAGTGCGGTCCAATTGCAAAGGACCGGGGTACGAGTCCAGATGTCGAAACATGAGCCGAAAGTATCATAGACGCTACACAAAATGATACGCTGGTTTCAGCAATTGCGTTTTTTTTAACTAACATTTGTTTTCATGACACCATCGGTTAGGTTTAAGGTTCGGTCTGGATACATCTGTTTTGTTGATTTAAATCACAATTGAGCATTAACCTTAATAACCTCGTCCATTAGGGAGAATATTAAACTCGATTATAGTGCCACACAGTGGACATTTCACCTCAGAACTGCTGTGAAAAGTGTAAGAACCCATATAATAACATTTTGCGAATATGTATTCGCATCATTTCCATGAGATCAGGCTCAAAATTTAGGTGGATTTATTTATTTTGTTCTGTATAACCAAACTGTTTTATTTTATTGATTGATTGATTGATTCGTTCATTAAAGAAATGCTCCCCTTTAAGATTCACAGGAGCAAATGGGCCTGGCGGATGATCAATCGGGAATCGGAAAGCCAAGAGCCACAGAGCCGACTGATGAAGAGGAGGAGTTGTTAGAGGAAGAAAAAGACGATATGGCCGAGGATGAGTGCAGAAATGTGGATTGAGGATGCAAGACTTATGATTATTAAGAGTGATTGATTATTGGTTATCAATCAGTGATTCCATCCTTAAGCTGTCGGTTTGATTTCGGAGAGAGAAAAAGACGGAACACCAGGATTTTTGGAGTGGTCATATGAATTATGAGTGTGAAATTGTCATATATAAGGTAAAACCTACAGCATCAGTCTTCATGTATTTTGATATCATCATATAAACATGTAAAGTGCAAATGTTTAGTTCTTCGAGCAGTGCAGTCCTGTATGTATGGGTTGTGGGTAGTTATGTTTGAAATTGCATGCCACCATACTTACTATTGCGACATTATACAAGTAGTATGGTAGTATGCAATTGTAGATGATGTGTTTGTGTGTTTGTATTCATCTGGACCTGCACTGCCATCTAGTGTACAGAGGATTGTTATACTAAGTCCATTGATCTTAATTAAATCATTTGCTAAAAACACAAACTTGTGCACATGAAAAGGCTAACTCTCAATTCTTTAGGAGCATTATTGTCTAGCATTTTTTGCTGTTAAATCACTACTACCATCTGGGCAGCTTCTGTAGACACTGACTGAACTACAAATGCAGTACATTTAGGCCTCTTTCTTCCAAAAAAAAATTTTAAAATTCACCTAATTTTAGTTCCATTTTTAATCATAAGTTTTGACATTCATTTGTGGTTTTTCAATGACGTGATTAAAGTTCCCACAAACATTTTTACATGCTGAATTTGCTTCTTTTAGATTCTAATATGGCCATAATTATTTACAGCTAATACAATTACAGAATTAGTGCCTCTGTCCTCACATACAACGGGAATATCAGAAAGGTGTAAATAATTTTGTGCAGTTACTGTAATTAAAGGATTGTATTAATATCAACTAGATAACTTATTACGTATCATAGTTTTTATTAAGAGAATGTGTTACTTGTTTCTTGCGTAGTAAAATCCAAAGTTAGGGAACAAATGTTGAAATGTTTTTAATTGTTCAAATGAACTAAAACAAAAAGTTCAAGGATATACAACAGCCATGTATTGCTTTTTATAAGGGGAAAACAAAGTGATTTTATTGACATTTATATACAATGTAACAATTCAAAACTCATTGACATGCAATAGGCTTAAGTCTTTGTACCAATAAATATATTTGCACTGAACTTTAAAAGAAATCTTTCCTTTTTGTATTTTTTTGGAATGAAAGACTTAATTGGGGAAATAAATTGATCGTTAAAGGGTTTGTCAAAGTGATTTCATGAACTACATGATCAACTGTACGTCAGCTGAAATGAAAATGTCACTAATACTGTGTGTATATTTTTCCTTTTATAATTCAGTCTTACTCGGACATCTCTAGGTTTAAGGCCTAGTGCCATTTGGACAACATTGAAAATGGTTTGAACCTCTGTTGGAAGTGCAATGATGCTTTGTTGTTTTTGTCTATCTACGTTTGGAAATAAAGAATGATTTTTATTCCCCAACCAATGAAAGCAATGGAAAGATTGTTCAAACATTTGGCCATTTTCTGATCATATAAACACATAAACCCAATTACAATTGCCATTACCTGATTAAGCCAATATTCTGGTTTCTAGAAATCGGAGTAAGTCTGCTGCAGGTGTGTGTGTGTGTGTGTGTGTGTGTGTGTGTGTGTGTGTGTGTGTGTATGTGTATATATATATATCAAGCTATCAAAGACACATTTTTGAAGTTTGGAAGGTCAGATACTTCCATAAAATTCCAAATAAAGGAACATAAATCAACATACAGAGATAGGCAGAAGCATATGAGTCTCATGACTTACATTTTGCAATTCATTGCACTTTTGTGTGTAGTTGTCAAGGACGTGACTGAGAATTAATGTGTTGACTCACTTTTTGCTGTGCAGAATGAATAAAATGACTTTAAACATGAATGGCATGAGTGAGCGTCACCAGTATTTCCACAAGAGAAAAGTGGCTCACTTGAATATTCCAGTGCACCTGATTCAGAATATAGACCTTATTTCAATGTTACATTTATATGGCAGTTTACACAGTGAACACGGGACTCTCCTCAACCACCACCAATGTGCAGCATCCACCTGGATGATGCGACAGCAGCCATAGGGCGCCAGTATGGTCACCACACACCAGCTATTGGTGGAGAGGAGAGAGTAGAGTGATACAGCCAATTAATTGTTTGGGATTATTAGTTGGCCATGACTGAGAAGGGCCCAAGGGGGGGAATTTGGCCAGGACACCAGGGTTATACCCCTACTCTTTACAAGAAGTGCCCTGGGATTTTTAATGACCACAGAGAGCCAGGACCTCGGTTTAACGTCTCATCCAAAGGACGGTGCCTTTTTACAGTATAGTGTCCCCGTCACTATACTGGGGCATTAGGACCCACAGAGACCACAGGGTGAGCACCCCCTGCTGGCCTCCCTAATACCTCCTCCAGCACCAACCTTAGTGTTCCCAGGAGGTCGAGCAGTCTCAACCCTTGCTTCGCTTCAGCGGCCAACCAGTCTTGAGCTACAGGGTGATGTGGCTACTGGCAAACAGGAAATGTTGTGCATGTAAATGGGATCTGTAGTCATGGAAGACAATGTAGTCAAGGTAGACATGAGCAAATTAAATTGGGCAAAACCATTCTGTTGTTGCAACAGATGGTGTCGCAATCAATGTTTTTGTAACTTGTCTGGCGTGGTCACGCTGTAAACCCTAGAAAAAAAACCATTAAAAACAAAACTATTTAACAACTTTACATACAATACAGTTTTAGCAGAATAATTGATGTTTGTGCTTTTATAAAATTTACAGTTTTGCCTTTAAAACCTTCCAAAAATTAGCACTAGTCAAAATAAATTTTTCTGGTAATCAATGCTGTGCCACAAATGTTATAGACTGAACTTTACTTAATTGTATTGAACCCAGAATATTCCTTTAAGGACACTTCCCCATTCGACATCTGTAGAAAGTCCACATGTTTGCTATTGTGGTAAGAGTTATGTGGAACTTGGTACACCATCACAGGAGCTGTGACACTGTGACCTACTTCACACAACATGTCAGTCCTTTATGGTGATATAATGTCTCTGTTATGGGAACTGATGGGACGGAGGAATTGAAACCTGTGGTACTGTTTTCATTGACGCTGTCGTGGGGAATTCTACAGCTGTAAAACTTACATGAAAATGTAAGGGTTTAAGAGGGACACTAGCACGTGCATTGAGAAAGATGACTCAGATGTTTCTATTGGCTGAATTGCGAAATCATTGGCTAATGGATTGCTTTCAAAATCAATGCATTTCTGTATTTGACAAATGTCCTCTTCGCAATCCATTATATAATGTTCTCATATATATATATATATATATATATATATATATATATATATATATATATATATATACAAATTTCCATCAAAATGCCTCACAAAAAATAAAAATAAATATTGTGGTTGTAGTATTTGATTATTACTATATTCATATGTCCCAGCATTTATATTAATATTAATTTAAAGAATACCCCAGTGTTATGGTACATACAAACAAACAAAAAACACTGTAAAACCATAGCACTTATCATCTCAAATTAAATATTTTTTTTACTATTCTTACCGGTTTTAAAATAAAGTTTATGTTACATTTATTCTTATTGCATTATAATAGTGTTTCTGTATTTGTTTAATTACCTTGGAGTACTATGTAATATTATGGGATTTCTCTCACTTTTTTAATCTATCTGGTCATTCATTTTATTTATTTTCTTCATGAAAGTGGTTGCAAACACAGCGAATTAAAACAAAAGAAAATAATTTGACAGAATTACCAGAAAGATTCAAAAAGTAGGAGAAATCCCATAATATTACATAGTAATCCAAGGTATAAATATATTATATTATATTATATTATATTATATTATCCATCCTTTTTCTATAGCCGCTATTCAAATATAGGTTTGTGGGTTTATATTATATTATATTTATTATATTATATTATATTTTATTATATTATATTATATTATATTATATTTAATTTAAATTTTTTTATTTAATTTAATTTTATTATCCATTCTTTTTCTATAGCCGCTATTCAAATATAGGTTTGTGGGTTTATATTAGATTATATTTACTATATTATATTATATTATATTATATTATATTATATTATATTATATTTAATTTAATTTTTTTTATTTAATTTAATTTTATTATCCATTCTTTTTCTATAGCCGCTATTCAAATATAGGTTTGTGGGATTATATTATATTATATTATATTATATTATATTGTATTATATTATATTATATTATATTCCTGATGCTTTTCACATCAACCGCGCACACTCGAGCCGCCGATCAGCTGGCGGAAGTGACGTGTTTCGGACTGATCATCACGGAAGTGTGCTGATGGCTAATAATGCGCTGCTTCTTGTTAGTTTCGTCTTCACTTTGACACTCTTCGGCGATGTTTGATTAAAAGCGGCTCTTTGTGAGTATCGATGACTTGTAAATAACTCGTCTTATCTGTCAACTAACTGTTTAACTTTATTTTGAAGTGGTATAAGTTTGTTATTGTTCTGCGTGAACTGGAAAAATAAGTGTGACTATCCTCATGAATATTAATCAGTCTGTTTGACTATCAAGTAATTGTTTGTATGCTGCATTTTTAAATGTGTTTTTACGAGAGGCTGGTTTCAAAGCTTTTTTATTTTTTATTTGACTGTGTCACATGCAAAGGAACTGGATACATGTTGACTGCAGAATCAACAACTGCATAACCTAAAGCAAAACTTCCCCAATATTTGCTCTGTGGCCGATTTATTTCATATGACTTTATTTATCTAATCACTCTTTGGACAAACAGGGAAGAGAGTCCAATCTAACCTGAAACCATAATACTGAAAGTTTAAATGTCTCTGATATTATCACATTTATTTATCACCAGTTGTTTTCATAATATACATTTCATATGGCAGAGGACATTATATAGGCTAGATTTAATGATATGTCTTTAATAATGTCTTTAAATGGGAGTATATCTTTTCCAGCCAAGGCTCAACAATAAGAATTGGCCGTGCCAATTTTTCACTGGCACTACCGCAAATACGGTCATGTGAAATGTTAAAATATAGTTACAATGTAACTTTATGACATAAGCCTATTTAGCAAAACAATGGCATGCAGTGGTTCGTTTATAATTATCATCCAAGACTTTCACAAGTCAGCACAATTAGCAACAACAATGCTCATTACATAACAGAAATCCAAATGTTTAAACATGCTCTCTATTTAGTGTGTTTAGTACTAAGTACTAAAAGTGGTCAAAGGCTACTAGATCAGATTATAGTCACCAGCCTGTTTCTTTGATCATTGCCCAATCAGCATGTAAATAATGACGGTATCTTGCAGTATTAGGACCAGATAAAGCTGCAACAAAGCATGCACATTTTACTGATTGTGTGGTCACTGATTTCTTTCATCTCTCAGGTGGTGTGCTCCCGCTGTATGTAGGTATGCAGAGTGGCGTGGACTACAGCGAGCTGGGGGGAAGTCTTCCTGCCATTGCCTCTCTGAACGCCTCATATTCCCAAGCGTCTCTGTCCCTGCCCTCCCCGTATTACCGCCCGTTACCCCCAGGAGAGAGGAAAGCCTTCTCTGATGTGCGCCGAACATTCTGCCTCTTTGTTACGTTCGATCTCCTCTTCATCACTTTGCTTTGGATCATTGAATTAAATGTAGGTTTTTATCTTGTATTTCAATATTATCTTTTCACCCAGTATAAACATGAGCTATAATCACACTAACAGCATATAGAAAACAAGAAAAGATTTTTTTTAGAAATTGAAAGATGTTGCATGAATCGTTTTTGCATTGTGTGCAACGTTGACCTCTTAATTTTATTATTTGTCCATCTTCATTTGGGGAGATATTTCATTAGTTTGTACATGATTGTACGTGCCTGTTTCACTTCTTCTGTTGAAAACAGAGCTATAATACAAATGCAAATGCAAGTTCCCCAGTGATTTGCATATTAACTTCATAAATAGCAATTGTGGGTTTCTGGGAATGTACAATAGCAGTCAAACTTTTTGACACACTTGACTGAAATTTTTCTCATTATCTTTGAAATAATTTATCTAATGCGTAAAGGGATAGTTCACCCAATTTAATTTCATTTACTCACTCTCAAGCCATCCCAGGTTAACACAAACAAAGATTTATAGAAGAATTTCTCTGCTCTGTAGGTCCATACAATGCAGGTGAATGCTGGTCAGAACTTAGAAACGGCAAAAATCACATAATGCTGCATAAAAGTCATCAATATGATTCCAGTGGTTTAATATATATCTTCTAAAGCGATGCAATCGCTTTGGGTGAGAAACAGATCAATATTTAAATCCCTTTTATTACCATAAATCTCAACACTCACTTTCATAAAAAGAAAGTGGAGATTGACTGTAAATAAATGACTTGAATATTGATCTGCTTCTCACACATATCTGTCATATGCTTCTGAAGACATGGATTTAACCACTGGAGTTTTATGGATTTCTTTAATGCTGCTTTTATGTGATTTGAAGCTTGAATGTTATGGTCACCATTCACTTGCATTTTATGGACCTACAGAGCTGAAATATTCTTCCAAAAATCTTTGTGTTCGGCAGAAAAAAGAAAGTCTTATACATCTGGGATGGCGTGAGGGTGAGTAAATGATGAGAGAATTGTATTTTTTGGGTGAACTATCCATTTTAAATGCTTGAAGTTGATGACTTTACTGTTATTATAACATTTGGAAAATAGTAATACTAGAGAATGAGAAGGTGTGTCCAAACCTCTGACAGGAAGTGTAATTTTGGCTTAATGTTTAGTTTAATTTGTAATTTTTTTTTCTGTCTGTGTATGGTCTAAAATGTATGTTCGACTGGTAATTTAAACAGCAAACTTGTGTTACTTTATATGTGTTACATTTAAATTATGTATGTTTGCCATTTTTTGTAGGTGTGGTTAGAAAAACAACAGAATGTTAATAATATATGTAATCAGTCTTTCTGTCTGTCTTTCTCTTAGATCAATACGAGTATATGGACTAGTCTTGATAAAGAGGTCATTAATTATAACTTCAAGTCATCTTTCTTTGATATTTTTGTAAGTATCATAGTCAAATACTTTGTTCTATATTAAAGGGATAGTTCACCCAAATTTAAAATTCTCTCATCATTTACTCACCCTCATGCATCCCAGATGTGTATGACTTTCTTTCTTCTGCTGCAAACAAATGAAGATTATTAGAAGAATATTTCAGCTCTGAAGGTGCATACAATACAAGCGAATGGTGACCAAATCTTTGAAGCTCCAAAAGCACATAAAGGCAGCATTAAAGTAATCCATACGACTCCAGTGGTTTAATCCATATTTTCAGAAGCGATATGATTAGTGTGGTTGAGAAACAGATCCATATTTAAGTCATTATTTTACTATTCTCCTCCCTGCCCAGTAGGTGGCGATATGCACAGAATGCGAATCACCAAAAACAAAAGAAGAATGAGAAGGTAAAAGTGGAGATTTATAGAAAAAAATTACTTAAATATTGATCTGTTTCTCACCCACACCTATCATATCGCTTCTGAAGGCATGGATTTAACCACTGGAGTCATGTGGGTTACTTTTATGCTGCCTTTATGTGCTTTTTGGAACTTACAAATTTTGGTACCCATTCACTTCGATTCTAAGCACCTTCAGAGCTGAAATGTTCTTCTAAAAAGCTTGGTTTGTGTTCTGCAGAAGATACAAAGTCATACACATCTGGCATGAGGGTGAGTAAATGATGAGAGAATTTTCATTTTTGGGTGAGCTGCCCCTTTAAGGCATGATAAAAGAGAGTGGGCCTTTGTAATGCTTTAATGGAGAACTCACTCATGTAACCAAAACAGCCCTTAACATCAATCTTTTGAGTCCTAACATGTACAGTACATGTAAATAGCCTTAATATAAAAATAAATACTCAGTGCTCTTTGCTTCATTGCCATTGGGTGGATGTTTGCTTGGAAAACAGCTGCTCACACACCCAACTGAACCCCAACCAGTCTGGTTTTATATCTTGTTATAATTGTAACTCCTGAAATTTGCTCATGAATTCTTGCTACTGTTTCCCGGCCTACCGCGTGACATCAATGGATAGCACTTAGAAACATTTTATTTTCCCTTGGGCATTCCTTGTACAAGTGAGATTTGATCCGATTATTGTATGTGATTATTGGGTCCAACAAATCTTACTGTATATAATGAGCACCGGCATGCTCCTATTGTAGTTATTGTCATTATATAAACCGGTCAAAACTCTGTGATATTTATGTTTTTTAGTTGGTTAACATTCATTGTTAAAACCCCAGTTTTATCATTGCATTTATTCAACAAGATATCTGTTTATCTCTGCTCCCTCAGGTTTTAGCTGTGTTCAGGTTTCTGTGTTTGCAGCTTGGTTATGCTGCTTTTCGACTGAGACACTGGTGGGTTATTGCGGTAAGAGAGACCCATCCCTAACAATACATGCAAAACACTTACAAAACTGGGTTTCCTCTGTCAGTCTATTTATGCTCATTAACATTATAAAGAATCAGAATTTTATAATGTGATGATTTGCTGTACTTTCTTTTAATGTAATGAAGATTTTTTATAAAAATGCTGTAATGGGAATACATTTAATACATTAAAATGTAAAGTTGCACACATTAACATTAGATATGCATTATGAAATATCATGTACTAACTTAATAAATGCTGCAATAAAATATTCTTTATTATTAATTCATGACACCTTATACATGAACTCAATTAACAAATAGAACTTTATTGTTACATGTTTCCAGTATAATGGTTTTTGTTTTTGTCCTTTGACTTCGGGGTGAAATATGACCTGGGCATGTTTTTGTAAGATTCGCCCATTTATAGTCTGAATAATATTTGACTGTTAAATGCATCTTAAAAATTTTAATTGTACCTTTGTACCTTTTTCCTAGTTGTCTTTTTGTCCTTTTTCCCCAATTAGATCACAACTCTGGTGACCACCACCTTTCTCATTGCAAAAGTCATCTTGTCAGATGTAAGAGACCGTTTTTGCATCCCAAACCTGTGCGTTTGAATGCTTCTAAAATCTATAGATTAAAAAAATAAAGTTGCATAGTTCCTTAAAGGGATAGTACACCTAAAAATGAAAATTCTCACATCATTTACTCACCCTCATGTCATCCCAGATGTGTGTGACACTTCTTTCTTCTGGTGAACACGAATATTTTAGCTATCCTGGTCCTTACAATGCAAGTGAATGGTGGCCAGAAATTTGAAGCTCCAAAAATAACTTAAAGGCAGCATAAAAGTCATCCATATGACTTCAGTGGCTAAATCTATATCTTCAGAAGCAATATGATAGGTGTGGGTGGAAAAACAGATCGATATTTAAGTAACTATAAATCTCCACTTTCACTTTCACTATTTTTTTTTTATTTGGCTATTTGCATTCTTTATGCATATTGCAATCTACTGGGCAGGTAGTAGAATATATATATATATATATATATATATATATATATATATATATATATATATATATATATATATATATATATATATATATATATATATATATATATATATATATATATATATATTAGTAAAAAATGACTTAAATATTTATCTATTTCTCAACCACACCTATCATATAACTTCTGAAGACATGGATTAAACCACTGTGGTTGTATGGATTACTTTTATGCTGCTTTTATGTGGTTTTTGGCACTTCAAAGATCTGGACACCATTCACTTGCATTGTGAGGACCTACAGAGCTGAGAGATTCTTATAAAAATCTTTGGTTGTGTTCAGCGGAAGAAAAAAGTCATACACATCTGGGGTGGCATGAGGGTGAGTAAATGATGAGAGAATTTTCATTTTTGTGTGAACTACCCCTTTAAATGACCCATGTGAATTTATACTGCTGTGATAATAGAGTGATTTTATTTTAATTTTTTTTTCTCAGTTGTTTAGTCAGAATGCATTTGGCTATGTTCTTCCCATCACCTCCTTTGTGGTGGCGTGGTTAGAAACCTGGTTCCTGGATTTCAAAGTCCTCACACAGGAAGCAGAGGATGAGAGAGGTGAGGAGGAAACAGGAAGTTGGGCATCAACTGGGTTGTTATGTGTAGAGCTGATATAAACCTTTAGAATTAAATATGCTTTTTTTGCTGCTACTGTTCCTTTAATACATATATGTAATATGCATATGCAAGTCTATTGGCTGTCCATAACACCTCTCTGGCTGGCTGAATACTCCATTGATGTTGATACTGTATGTAAACTTGGCTGGTTACATATTAACATTCTCATGGTTGTGAACTTTCAATTAATGGTCTGGTTGGACTGGAGAGGGAGCTTTGTGTTGTTGTGTTTACAGTATGTCTACATACTGCTATTTATTTCTGATTTTCATGATATGACACTATAAGTGACTAAAAGTCACATTCACACACTTCTGTTTTATTCTGGTGCTAATTAAGTTTGTGGAAGTCCTTGCACAACATTCATGTACAATATGTTACTTCCTCCTCTCTTGTAGTGTATCTGGCAGCAGTTAATGCAGCATGTGAGCGGGCACCCATCATATGCCCCAGAGCCGTGTCTGATGGCCAGTTTTACTCACCACCAGAGTCACTGGCAGGTAATGGCACTCTTGTATGCTCCATTGAAATCATTATGTGGCAGAATTAACTTTTTTTTTTCTCTTATTAACGAAGCACAATTTAACATTTGCATGTGTTTGTGTTGCAGGTTCTGAAGAAGACCTTGATGAAGAGGGTATGGGCAGGAGAGCAGTAACAGAACAAGTATTGATATTTTCTCTCTTTTGAATCATCATGAGGGGAGACGGCCCTCTTTTGGTTTTCCATCAATATCTACAATCTAATATTGTTTACGATGATTCTCCCTCTAGTCTTTTGACTATTGGCATAAACTCTGGTGCATATTGCAGCTTATACTCACCATGAACCTCCAAATTAGGAAGAGACCATCTGTCTGGCATGTCAAATGCTCAAGTTTGTACAGAAAACGTGTGTAGACTTTGTGGTTAAAATGTCCCTCCATCCAAAAGTGATAAGTACCAGTTATTTCACACAACATAACAACAAAAATTTCAATGTCTTTGCAAAGATTTGATGCCATTAATCCAGAAACTAGCTCTTAAAGGGATATTCTGTGTTCAATACAAGTTAAGATGAATCGACAGCATTTGTGACATAATATTGATTACCACAAAAATCAATTTAATTAAAAAAAAAGCAAAAATCTGGGTTCTAGTGATGCAATTGAAATGGAAGTCAGTAGGCTCAATCCGTAAATGCTAAAATGTGCAGATGTGGTAAAAACAACTGATGGATGAACAGGGAGGCTCAAATAGACTAACTTGTTACCTAATACATTCTTAGTTTGATGTAAAAAAAACTTTTTTTATAAATCTTCACCGCATCAAAACAGCCAGTTCAAACGGCAACGTCTTTAAACTTTTATTCCGTTATTTCTGTGATTATCTGAATGTTGGTAACAATTTACATTTATTCATTTGGCAGATGCTTTTATCCAAAGCGACTTACAAAAGAGGAAAACTTAAGCGAATCATCTTAAGGAGACAGTGGTACAAATGTGCCATATTACAAAGTTTCACTAGCATCAGAATAGCATTCAAAACATTTACAAGTGCTATTTTATTTTATTTTTGTTAGTGACTAGTTAAGTGCTCTTGGAAAAGATGCGTTTTAAGTCATTTTATGAAGAATGGATTGAGTTGGGAAGGTCATTCCACCAACGTGGTAGGATGATGCCGTTAGTCCGGGGAAGTGTTTTGGTGCCTCTTTGTGTTGGTACAGCAAGGCGACATTCCTTAGCCGACCGCAGACTTCTGGTGGGCGTGTAGCTCTGCAGATATGATTTTAGGTATGCTGGACTGGACCCAGTGACTGTTCTGTATGCCAGATCAGAGCCTTGAATTTAATACTTGCATCAACCGGCAGCCAGTGGAGAGAGTCGTGTAACATGCGCTCTCTTTGTTTAATTAAAGACGTGCTGCTGTATTCTGGATCATTTGCAGAGGTCTAATAGCACATGCAGGAAGGCCTGCAATGAGAGAGTTACAGTAGTCCAGTCTAGTACTGACAAGTGACTGAACAAGCAGTTGTGTGGCATGTTCAGAGAGGAAGGGTCTTATTTTCCTGATGTTGTTGAGTGTAAATCTACATTATCTACATGATAACATAAAAATAAAGATATTATTTTATAACATTTGAGCAGCTGTTTCATTATTATAACCGCTTAAGCCCTGGTCTCCTGGTAAACAAACAGCGCAAATGCAGATTAGTATTCCTTTAAGAGCACTTTTAGCAACCAGGTACCTTTTGAACATGACTTTGCTTCCTGACAAAATCAAATATTTTCCCTAAAGTCACGTAGAAGCCAGCCAACCAGATTGAACCTGTCAAATTTTAGTCAGGCAATATTTGTGGTGCAGTATGCATCGGTATGTTCGAAGCCAATAGTCATAAGATCTGATGCACAGCGCTGTCACGTTTTAAATTGAATTGATATGCATTTCACTCTTTTATAGAGTTATAACTGATCAATCTTCCTTTAACAGGAAAAAGAGTTTGTAAGACAAGGACGGGAGGCGATGGCAGTGGTTGAACAGATATTGACACAAGAAGAGAACTGGAAGCTGGAGAAGCGTAGTGTATGCACATTCTTGTGTACAGTATCTGTGTTTTTTTTGTTTATTGCACTGCTTTTGTTGTAATATGAGGTTTTATATTCATAGGATGTTGGAGATGCAGTACATACACTGGAAATCCCGTTCCATGGAAAGACGTTTATTTTAAAGGTATGTTACCTTTAATTTATTGGTCTGTTATTTGTAATAACACTGGTTATTTCATCCAACTGACAACTAGATTCCACCTTAAATTCAGATTAATTTTAAACCTGTTTTAAAAGTAGAAGTTTGGTACAAACTGTCAGATAGATTGGTAGGAAGGTTGGTAGGGCAACTTAAAGCAGATTAAAGGCCTTTTATGGGTTTGTTTACATTTGGAATTTGAATTCACAAACATTCCTTTGTCCTGTTTGAACATTCTGTCAATGTAAGTCTATGGGATTTTTTTTGTTTTTTGTTATTTGATCGTTTGCTGTGTGAAAACCAAATGTCTGATTGGATAGAAAAGACATAGCACACTATTCCAGAACAGTCTGAAGGTCTGTACTAAGGATGGGTAAAAAATATTGCTTTTCCAATGGATTGTGTCCTTCATATGCATGATCTCTGTATCGATTCTTATATCCCAAGATCTATGCTTTACTCTGTGTGCAACCCTCTACTACAATGAGAGGAAATCACTCGCATTTGCAAGAAAGTTTCATGCAATGCAACTTAAAATGTACACTGGCGGCCAAAAGTTTGGAGTAATGTACAGATTTAGCTGTTTCAGAAGGAAATTGGTACTTTAATTTACCAAAGTGGCATTCAGCTGATCACAAAGTATAGTCGGGACATTACTGATGTAATAAACAGCCCCATCACTATTTGAAAAAAGTCATTTTTGATCAAATCTAGACAGCATCATCACTCCAACACCTTATCCTTGAGTAATCATGCTAAACTGCTAATTTGGTACTAGAAAATCACTTGCCATTATATCAAACACAGCTGAAAGATATTTGGTTCATTAAGTGAAGCTTAACGTTGTGTTTGTGTTTGTGTTTGTTTTTGAGTTGCCACAGTATATGCAATAGACTGGCATATCTTAAGGTCAATATTAGGTCAAAAATGGCAATAAAGAAACAGCTTTCTCTAGAAACTCGTCAGTCATTGTTTTGAGGAATGAAGGTGATACAATGCTTGAAATTGCCAAAAAACTGAAGATTTCATACAAAGGTGTAACTACAGTCTTCAAAGATAAAGGACAACTGGCTCTAACAAGGACAGAAAGAGATGTGGAAGACCAGATGTACAACTAAACAAGAGGATAAGTACATCAGAGTCTCTAGTTTGAGAAATAGACGCCTCACATGTCCTCCGCTGACAGCTTCATTGAATTCTACCCGCTCAACACCAGTTTCTTGTACAACAGTAAAGAGAAGACTCAGGGGTGCCTTATGGGAAGAACTGCAAAGAAAAAGTCACTTTTGAAACAGAAAACAAAAAGAAAAGGTTCGAGTGGGCAAAGAATCACAGACATTGGACAACAGATAATTGGAAAAGAGTGTTATGGATCTTAACCCCATTGAGCTTTTGTGGGATCAGCTAGACTGTAAGGTTTGTGAGAAGTGCCCGACAAGACAGACATGACGACAAGTGCAACAGGAAGTGTGGGGTGAAAGGTCACCTGAGTATCTGGACAAACTGACAGCTAGAATGCCAAATCTGGAAAGCCGTCATTGCTGCACGTGGAGGATTTTTTGATGAGAACGTTTTTCTGAATTAAAAAAATAAAAAATACAAAATAAAAATTGTAATAGTAATTTTTCACGTTATTAATGTCCTGACTATACATTGTGATCAGTTGAATACCACTTTGGTGAATAAAAGTACCAATTTCTTTCAATAAGAGCAAAATTGGAGTAAATGGCAACTGGCTGGTACATTTTCAGATTTCACTTACCAGTGATTGTGTATATAGTATAAAGGTGGATTATTCAGCCGCGAGATCCTTTCACTGCGCGTTTAGAGTAAAAGTTTGGTTTAAATCGTTCCGTGTGTCCAAAGACGAGATCCACACAAACCATTTGTCATTGAATAATGTCTCTTTTAATGCCCTTTCTGTTCTCTACTCTGTTATGTTAAAAACAGCAAAAAAATACTAATTTAATTCTTATCATGCATAGCATTGATGAGATAAAGCCATTCGAGTCTCTCTTGTTTACATATTTTCTTAATGCATCTAGTTAGAATGTCCCCTTTTATAATTGACAGCATTAGCTGGGAGAGAATTTCTTCTTTCAAAAAGCAAAAGGGACATTATAACTGAAATATCATCAAAATCAGAATCGAATCGAGAGCTTATGTGTATCGGATTCGAATTGGGGAATCTGTGTCAATAACCAGCCCTAGTCTGTACCAGGTCAGTTTGATGTAGCTTGAAAGCTCTAGGAGGGGAGTAAGTGTTTTGGTTTAGGGTTATAAAAATAATAATAATAATAATGAAACCGTGTTTGTTTAAGCCAGCATAATTTATGATAAAAAATTTATTTTGAAACAAATCATAGTATTTCTTTATTGTCTTTTTATTCATGGAAGTGTATTTTTTTATGTATCATGAGTGTGTGTTTAATATGTGTTTTGGGTATATTTGTGTATGTAGGCACTCTTGCAGTGTACAGCAGAGCTGGTGTATCAGGAGGTCATTCTGCAGCCGGAGAAGATGGTACAGTGGAACAGGACCGTGTCTGTCTGCCAGGTACATTCACAGGCACCTTTGACCACTGGGGAAAATTCTTGTTCACCTTGCAACGAGTTTGAACAAAATAAGTGGGGAAAAAACGCCTGTCCGGCTTTTTAAAGTGATCAAAAGTTGCTAGCACATGAGCTCCAGTCTGCAACCAAAAATATATAATTGCTGCAATAATTTAAAATCTAGTCGCCATTTGTGACAGTAGGGAATACTTTGAGTGTGTTCATATGCAGTTTCATTGACTAACATCTTTTGAGCGCGGAGTATGTCTTGTGTTGCTTTTCACCCTTTCTGTTGAGATCAGCTGCTGTCTGTACGCAACAACACACACAGTGCAAGGGATGTGTAGTCTGATCAATAGATTTGTTGCTCATCAATGAAGAACTAAAATGTTTATGTAGAATGGATTTGATATCTATGAAAATAAAGTTTTGGTATAAAGAGAAGAAGCTGTACATGCACTTTGCTAGGTCTGAATGTCTTTTCTTTACAAGTCAAGCTCTTCCTGTTTCCCACTCTTATCTATCTGTAGATTTTGCAGAGAGTGGATGACAACACACTGGTGTCGTATGATGTGTCTGCTGGAGCGGCTGGAGGTGTCGTATCTCCCAGGTGCGGACAAACTTGTTTTTCATTGCCATAAGTGGTGCGCAATTAACAGGTTATGAGACGACAGAATGTTTTGAATTTTAGAGCAAATCCTCAAAATCTGGCTTTTATTGTTTATCAGTAACTCAGTTGTGTTGTATAGTGTTTTTCATAGGGCCGAGTAAAAATATCGAATTTCCTATGCATCAAAATCTTTATTTGAATTATATAGATTCTTAAATCCCAAGATCAATCTTTTTACTCTAAATGGAAACCCTCTACTATGCGAGTAAATCACTTGCATATGTGACCAAATTCTGTGCTATGTGACTAGAAATGTTGCATTATTAGCCACTGGCTGGTACAGTTTCAGCTTTCACTTAACTGTGATTGAGTAGTATAATGGCGAAGAAGTTCAGCACCGACATCCTTTCACTCTGTGTTGAAAGTAAAAGTTTGGTTTGACTTGTTTCGTGTAATTTGTAATGTGTGAGATCCTCCCAACACATTTGACATTGAATAATGTTTTGATTAATATCCTTTCCTGTCGGTTTTTGATCAAAAACTGTATTAAAAAAAACAAACATTTAATTCTGATCACACATGGCGTTAATGTGCTCAACCAAAACACTTCTGACTCTCGCTGATCTGCTACTATTCTTAAAGAGACAGTACTGGTTTAGCATATGTTCTACAAACCAGTGTAAATACTTGTAAATTGTACAAATTATGCATGTAAACATTAAACATGTTACAAAATATACTCATTTAGCACTTTATTAGGAACACTATTAAGACGTGGTTTCCTGCTGTTGTAGCCCATCCGCCGCAATGTCCATCGTGTTGTGCATTCTGAGATGCTATTCTTCTCACTACAATTGTACAGAGTGGTTATCTGAGTTACCGCAGCCTTTCTGTCAGCTTGAACCAGTCTGGCCAATCTCCGTTGACCTCTCTCATCAACAAGGCGTTTCTGTCCGCAGAACCGCCACTCACTGGATGTTTTTGGCACCGTTTTGAGTAAATTCTAGAGACCGTTGCATGAGAAAATCCCAGAAATACTCAAACCAGCCCGTCTGGCACCAACAATCATGCCATGGTCTAAATCACTGAGATCACTTTTTTCCCCCCATTCTTGATGGTTGATGTGAAGCTCCTGACCCGTATCTGCATGACTTTATAAATCGCACTACTGCCACACAATTGGCTGATTAGATAATCACATAAATATATAGCTGTACAGTTATTCCTAATAAAGTGCTATATATGTCATTGTAAATATGTAAAAAGTGATGTTTATGTAAGTAATTATGTATAAGTATTCCAATTATGATTTCTAGAGGTTATTAAGTAGTTCTCGATCTTGATCTTCAGGGACTTTGTGAATGTTCGTCGGGTGGAGCGTAGGCGAGACTGCTACATCTCTGCAGGAATGGCGACCAGTCACAGCTGCAAACCACCTCACGGTCGCTACGTCAGGTCTGCTTGACTGTGAAACCTTTTGAGTCCTCAGCCAATCACAATGCAATCACAATAAAGGCTTATTTGGTCTCTCTTTCTCTCTCAGAGGGGAGAACGGTCCTGGTGGATTTGTTGTGTTAAAATCCAGCGGTAATCCTTCAATTTGTACCTTCATCTGGGTGCTGAATACAGACCTCAAGGTAAGAACCGCTTGTGATGCCATTTCGGACAATGCAGCCAATTATGTACAGACAAGCACCATTCACTTTTTCACATCTTAAGAAAAAAATCTAGTTTATTAAATCTACCTTGTTGTTCTTACAGGGTCGCCTCCCCCGTTATCTCATACACCAATCACTGGCGGCCACCATGTTTGAGTTCATGTCTCATCTCAGGCAACGTATAAATGACGTCCACGTCTCCTACCGGTGATCTCCGATGTTTTATCCAACTTCAAAATTACACATCACTGTGCCATAGTTCATTGTTCTGTAAACTACAGTTGCTATGAGCAGATTCAGTGCTATTTGGAGGTTGTTACAAGCATCTAAAAAACATTTGGCTGAACTTTGTACGGAAGCACGTTCTGTCGAATCTCTGTAATATTGCAGCACATGGACATGAGTTCAGAGCATACTGTCAAACTCTATACGATGAGAGGGCATTGGTTTGAGACCTGGCGTCTACAGGAAGTTGTTGGAGAGCTTCACTTGTGCAGTTTGTGGTATGTAAAAGGTCTTAAGAAATAGCTATATTAATCAGCTGTGCCTAAAACCACTGTTTCTGTCGTGGCAAATTTTCTAAAAGAAATTCCGAGCCAATCATGCTGCGATTTTTCTTTCTGTTTTTACTTAAGCCTTAATCAAGCGTGCACACATTAATACCATTAATAATTATTGTTTTGTAGTTCTTATGTTTATAATGGGCTCTTGTTGCCAAAACATTGATGCTGTATTAGATGATGATAGTAAGTAAATGCATTTATATGTAATGTATGTACATGGCAGCACCTTTCCCGTGAAGGTTAACAAAACACTGATCAATGTCTAATCGGGTGAATCTTACGAAACCTGTCGAGAACATGTCCGGGTCATATTTCACCTCAAAATCAAAAGAAATACATTTTGCTAAAAAAAAAAAAAAAGGAAAACGATTATGCCTGTTGCTTAAAGATTTAGCTTATTTAAGAACTGTAATTTTTGCATTGTGACATCATTTTGTATTTTGCATTGTGACATCATTTTCATGGCAATTTAAGTACATTTTATATGACAATTCTCATTACCGTAATGCAAAAGAAAGATCTCATTCTCACTATTATAATGCAAAAACATATTGTTATATTATTTTCATTGTAAAGTATTAAAACATGATGCATTACAGTGATGAGACTTTTTGGGGATCAATGTGCTTAATTGTCATGAAAATAATGTCACAATGCAAAAACAATTATACGATACGCTGCATTATATTTTGTGCTATTTATATATACACACACACACATACACATATATATATATATATATATACATATACGCACGCATATTTTTTTATATTTTTTGCTGTAGTGAAATATGACCTGGACATGTTTTTGTGAGATTTACCCACTAATGCTTACAGTAAAGAGTATGAAGTTATGTCTTTAATCAATGTAACCGGTTAACTTGTACTTGAATCATTTGTTGTTGACACTGTTGTTCCGAATATCTTCATAAACAAATGTGCTGCAATAAGAAAACCTAAGAAACAAACATCTGTGCTGGTTTTTTTTTTTTTCCCCTTTCTTAAAAAAAAAAAAAAAAGGTGCAGTGCATCTCAAACTATAAGGAAACAGGCCCTTGTTCAAAGGTTGTATTATTTGATGATATTTCTCCTCTTTCTGTCAAATGTGTGATTGTGCAACTAATAAAATATTGACCGTAATTTGACCGTAATTTCAGATAGTTTTCTCAAAGAGCATTAATGTCAATATTTTATGAGTTGTACTCTCACACCTTTGCCACATGCCCACACATTGTTAGAGGAAATAACAGTCTATAGTCGTAAAATGAAACAGGAAACCAATATAAAGTTGATGATTAGTACTTTTATTCAGTAATATAATGTGAATGTGTCCTTGCAATAGCCTTGAAGCGATTTATAAAAATAAAGTACTGTTTGCCACTGTTTAATAGAGAGAAAAACCACTCCGATATTACAGTGTATTTGCCTTCTCTAACAGGAAGAACACATTACAAATATATATATATATATATATATATATATATATATATATATATATATATAGGTGATTTATCCATTATGTAGTGAATCATTCTGACGCTCATGCTATTTTATTTAAATAGTATTTTATATTGCATCCCTGATGATTTGTTTTAATGTGCGTTTGTTACACTGAATTCACAGGTTCAGAATTTGTCATTTGTTGTTTTGTTTATCTAGATGTTTTTGTACACCTTTTATGACTAACCACATTTACTAATTTCTTTTTGCATAGCCTTATGCATTTCACTTGAATTTACTTTCAATTCAGGCTCTGTTTGAATGTTATTTTGATACTGATTTACAGAAAGGTAATGTATATACTTTTGTCATGTAATTAAATTTGATTTTAAATGATAATTCATCCTATAATAAAACTAACAAACAGTTTATACAGGAAGTGCTTGCTACCTGTTGTGTGCGTGTGCGCGCGCGCGTGTGTGTGTGTGTGTGTGTGTAAATCACGTATTATATATCAATGTTAAAATAAAACACTTTGACAAATGAAAAGGAAATCGTATTATGGCTAATCTTGTTTTGTACTTTTACTCTTTTGAAATTTCCTCTGACTTAATCACAAGGACATTTTTGTCTCTTAAGTTAATGGCCTAAAGCAGAGAAAGTTGTGTGCCGGACACCATGTGAAAGTACATAGCATTTACACTGTCTCTATTTCAGTCGTTCGTTCAACTTTCATTTCTGGATGGATAGATTAAAGGCCTTGTGCGCGTGTGTGTGTGTGTGTTTACATTTAAATGTATATTTTTGAACATTTGAATTAACAAGTATTCCGTTGGCCAGTCTGAACATTCCATCAATGCAAGTCTATGGGATTTTGTGGATATTTGATTGCCTGGTTTGGGACAACTGTGAGTCCGATCAGATCAACTGAGCCTACTATATCAGAACAGTCTGAAGGTCTGTACCAAATTTGGTGAAGGTAGCTTGAAAGCTCTAGGAGGAGTTAGTGTTAGGAAATGTAGTTTTGGTTTAGGGATTCTTGGTTTCATTTTAGGGAAGTTTGTCAAGCCAACATAATTACCCTGTTATTTTTCAAGCTCCTTGAAATAATGGTGATATATTCAATTCGATTTTCTTGTATTTTGCATTCAGAAATGGAAAAAAATGTAATAATCCATGTCTACATAATAATCCAAGCTGATACATTTGGATTTGGTCATTAAATGCATCTCAGTTGTGACATATGTTTACTTGCACTAAACTTTTTGTCTTAAAAAACAAATTGGACATGCAGTCCTGTTGCATCATTTCCACTGTAAATAATGAAGTATTGGAAACATAAAAAAATCAAACATAGTTATTAAAACTTACATTTGCATTTACATTTGCATAGCTTTGTTTTATATTTTATTTATTTAGTTCACAGAGTAAAAGCACTTTTCTGGTTTGCAAGGATGGGACATGTTGCTTTATTTAGTGTATTTGAATAGCCTCAGGTTAGACTGTACGGTCCTCATGACTAAACTGTGATGCTATTCAGTTCAGACTGAAAGTGAGAGAGATGTTTTAGTTGCTCTGTGGGCCCCAAAAGATGCTCCACTATGAATTAAGTGTTCTGTGTTTAGTCTCAAACTGATGGATTTAGATTTTTGCTGCCCGTTTCAAGGGTAAGTTACAACAGATCAATATATTACATGATTCTCTTTGGGAAATTAGATGACAAATGCTGATGTTAACCTTGAAGAGTACAAATGAGCATGATTCATGACCATTTTAACAGAGGCAGGAAAACAAACAATTGGACTTGTGTTTGTCTTCATCAGTAATTTTCCCAGTATTCATTTGGAGTGGAGAATGTGCACCCTAACTCTCGTCTGTTGAACGTGACTCTTCACACCTGCAAGATCTTTGATACCTTTGTTTCATCCTGTAGTTGTTTTTGATTATGGGGGGTACGTTCAGGAAGTTCTGTGTGCGATTCTGCTGTTGCTGCTGTTGTGAGGATGATGATGTGGAGGAAAAGAGTCCTTTACTCAGGTGTGTCAAATAAACGGTTTGTGAGGATTTTATTAAAATGCACTTGCAATACCAATGATCTTTAATTAATTTAATTTATTCTGTACCGTGGTATGTTTACAAGCAGTCTGTCTGAATGGTTGTTTATACCAGAAATATCACAATCAATACAATTATCTTATTATACAATAATTTAACAAAACTTTCAAAATTATCATTTGGTTGATATGCATGTATGTTTACTTTTCTGTCTATTTAATTACTTTTTATTATTGTTGTTTTCATTTGTTATTTAATGTATATATTCTCTATAAAAATTAAATTTCTGATGTTTTAATGCAGTACTTTCTTTGATTTACTAAAAAAAATTAAAGATTAAAGTGAAAATGTGAAAATGTGAAGCACTTTGAGCTGCATTTGATGTATAAAATGTACTATACAAATATAATGTATTATTTATTATTACTACTTCCAGGTCTATAATGCATTGAACCAATTTATTTGTTAAGTTCATAATTAAGCCCATTTTTTCCCTATTTCTTTTTGACCAGTTATCTCACTAAGTTTTATCTGACAGATACAACATTCATTTATTTTGTGAAAGAGTTAATTTTTAAGTCACAAAATGTATTCAAAAATGTACCTGCCATTTTATACGTAGTTGTATATGTTTGTTTGTTTGCTTTTTTAATGTGTTTGTGTACAAGTAATGAGACATTAGAATATTTTGACCGTGAGGCGAAAAAGAGGCGGGACCAAGAGACGAACCTGTGGAATGAGCCAGGAGACCCCTCCCACTCTGAGAGAGATGACGACCGAACGCTGTATAACCTTCTGCAGAACAGAGCCAAAACACGCCAAGGGTCAATGGTACACATATGCATACTTAAGGCCCAGGTATACTTAGTTTTTGCGCGTTCCTGATCGTCACCCGCCCTGACTTTGGGAGTATACTTTTATGACCGCGAACGACTAGAAACACGTACGACGCATGCGCACTACAACTGCTTCGTGGTAATCTTTTAGTACAGTCAATGGCCAGTGCATGCGCAGACGAGGATCACGTGCGCGAGTCAAGAAAATCTAGACGGTCAAGTCGCGCAGCAGTGCTGATGACGCAATTTGCGTCACACATAATGTGCTCGGAGGGATCCGTAACACGCATATCCGAAGTATACTTTGGCCTTTAAAAAGACATGAAGCACATATTTTATGATACTTGTTCACACATAATTTTCTGCTTTTACATAACTTTATCACCTGCTTAAATGCCCAATTAAAGTGCATGATCAGCACAGTATTTACATTTGGCATGTAGTGAGCTCTAAAATGATCAGAGCCAGTAAAAAGCCACATTTACATAAATTAATACACTACGACATTATTGTTTTTCAAATTCACTCCATTTAACATTGATCAAGCAAACAGATAGTCAAGCCCTGAATTCACGCAACTGGGATTCGATTTCGATCACGTTTCAATCGACATTGCGATAAATGCTTTTGGGAAATTCCTTCTCCGATGACCTTGTTGAAGCCCTAATAATGGCAATCCTATGATTGGCAATGAGCGGTTGCTTAATTACTAACTACATCTCATCTTGAAAAGCCCTCTTCGCCATCGACACATTTCAGCAGACGGGACTTCCCTGCACATGCAACAGGACTTTTCATCACCTAACTCTCAGAACCTACAGCGAAAGACTCACCCTAACTGTGTTGTTTTTTGCTTCAAGAAGCTTGTCGCTTTGACAACAGTGCCTCAGCAAAACTCTTACGGCTTCCCGCAGCATTCTGGAAGGAGCTGTATCCTTTATATATAAATCGGTCCACAGTACGTTAAAAGTTCTAAAAAGAGTCACTTGCCTGTACGTGTCTTTCTGAAGATGTCATTCCGTAAGTGTCCTGCATGTGAGCAATGCATTGCTCCACCAGATCAGCATGAGAACAGCATTCGCTGTCGCCTTAGCAGCTCTCATGTGGACAGATTGCGCTCACTGTGAGTGCTTAAGTCTCCGGACGCTCCGGTTCTGAAGGTGGAGATGATGCCATGTTCCTCACAGTATCAGACATGGGCGAATGGTCCACGGAGAATGTTGCTGCCCCTTCCCCTGACCGAGAGCTCCTTTGCATCCTCACATGGGCAGTTGAGGGGCTCGACATCAAAGTCCCACCTGGATAAGTGGTTCCTGCAGGCCAGCCATCAACAGCAGACTGCAGCCTGGAAAACTGCACTTTTTTTTCCGGTGGTCCTCACAAAGCTCACAAAGACCTGGCACGTGAGCTACTCGTCTCGTGTCCAGATCAGAGGAGCTACAGTTCTAACAAAAGTCGACTATGAAGAGGAGAAGTGATATTTGAAGCTTCTACCTATTGAAGAGGTGTTTGCAGCCCATTTCTGCCCAACTACCGCTATGGGATGGCCCCACCCACCCCTCCAAGCCTTGTCAACTGATGTCCATGCTGGATGAGCTTATATGGTGTTGGGCCAGGCCGGCTCTACACTTCATAGCATGCCGGGGCTTCAAGTCTTCCAGGCCAAGCTTCTCAAAAATATAGTTGAGCAAGGCCCGAAACCTGAAGTGTTTAAGGAGCTCCACACTGCCACAGACTTGGCACTGCACAAGCCATTGGAAAAGTGAGGAGTAATCTGGTGGTTTTGGACCGGCATCTGGTTAATGCTCACGGAAATGCATGACATGGAAAAAGCCCCCGTCCTTGACACTCTGGTGTCGCCTGACATCCTTTTTGGCAATGCTGTGGAAGGCTTCTCTGAGCTCTTCATGGCGGCGCAAAAGCAGTCAAAAGCGATGAAACACTTTTTGCCAAAATGAAGTGCTTCTTCTCATCTGCCCCGCTTCTGCTCTGCTTCGAGCCAGTGATGAACCCAACTCACACTACCTTAGCACCTTTAAGAGCCAGGACTGAGCCATCAGTTAGACCACGTAAACTGTGGCCCAAGCAAAAGCCTCACCCTCCTCAGCATGAACCCTGCGCCTAAGGACACCCTCGCGGACATCAGGTGCGTTCCTGACTGGCTCAAAGCTGTGAAGAAGTATCTGGAGCCCACTGTTGTTGGCCCAGATCTGAAGAAAGCCTGGTTCGACATATGCTGTTCCACTACCCCCCTCCCCTTCGAAGTTCATCGGGACCTGGATGTTATGCAAAATGTTGTTTCTGTGTGTCGTGTACAAATAAAAAATGCTTTCAAAAAGAAAAGAGAAAAGCACTCTTTGCGGCTGCATGAGACGCACATACATTCTCAAAGGAAGGGCTCAATTTTTCCTTCATGCTTCTCATACCCCACACACTATGCATTGCTTCCCTATGGTGAGCAGCACTTTATCTCCTATGAGCAAACCGTTGCACCCTCTCTCTCGTTATGCATACGCATGACAACTCTCAACTATCGAACATGGTTATACAATCCATTTTATATGTCTTTTGCTCCCCGCACATTCACAAAATCGATACAGCGCGCTCTCCTTTGAAGATGAGCGGTGTCCGCAATCTAAATTACCTTGACGATTGGCTATTAATAGCCTGGTCAGAGGCTCTGTTATGCAAGCACAGAGACTTGATACTTAACCATTTGAACAGCCTAGATCTCAATGTAAACTGGATGAAAAGCATTTTCACCCAGCCAACAAATCTCCTATTGGGAATTCGGCTCGACTCCGCGAGTATGCACACGCATCTTACAAGCGTGTGCATTTGGACCATTCATCAGTGTCTGTCTCAGTTCAAACTGGGGAAAGCATTCCCACTGAAGTCATTTCAGAGAATGCTGGGTTTTATGAAGGCAGCATCTGCCATCATACCGTTTTTTTCATGCCCATACCTTTTACGCATGAAACCTCTCCAGTGCTGGCTCAAACATCACGTACCACGGCACACCAGGGTGCATGTGTGGCACTGTGACTTGCCACTATCTGGCTGCTCTAGCACCATGGACAGCTCCAACCTTTTATCAAGGTATTATGCTGGGTCAGGTTTTCAGGCAAAAAGTTGTGACCACAGATGAGTCCAGCATAAGCTGTGGCATGCTGTACGACGGATGCATGGCTTTCTGCACCTGGACAGGTGCGAATCGGGTGTGGCACATAAACTGCCTGGAACTGCTAAGTGTCGTCTTAGCCATGAAGGCTTTTCATTCTAACATAGCGAATCATCACATTCTGATCTGGTC
This sequence comes from Moxostoma hubbsi, assembly GCA_032164185.1. NCBI lineage: Eukaryota > Metazoa > Chordata > Actinopteri > Cypriniformes > Catostomidae > Moxostoma > Moxostoma hubbsi. The sequence continues at coordinate 35,444,973 of JAVLUX010000026.1, read as the reverse complement.
AGATGACGTCAGCAGTGGCGTACATAAATCACCAGGGCAGAACTCAATCTCTACCAGTGATGAGCTCTGCAAAAAGTATTCTGCATAACAGAAATTAACCTATTCGTCTCTGCGGAGGCCGACAACTGCCCTCTTTGGTACACCATGACCCAAGCCCTGCTGGCTCACATGTGGCCGGCGAAACACAAATAAGCATTTTCACCGGCACGTCTCCATTCTATCATCTGCAAAGTCAGAGAGGACAAGGAAATGGTTCCGTTGGTCACGCCGAAATGGTCCAACCAGACCTGGATTCCAGAAATGATGGAGATAATAGATGGCCCTACATGGCAAATAACCCTGCGGAGGGATCTCCTCTCTCAAGCACAGGGCACAATTTGACATCCCCAGCCGGAGCTGTGGAACCTATACGTGTGGACTCTGAATGGAGCACAGTGCACTCATGCACTAAAATGGCGTGTGTTTGCAGATGGGTGCTCCTCACGTGGCAAGGACCCAGTAAATTGCTCCATACTGAAAATTCTTACATACCTTCAAGAGTGGCTGGATGCAGGTCTTACTCCTTCAACACTTCAGGTCTTTGTAGTGATTATCTCTGCATTTCATACCTGAGAGGCTGACTTCTATATAAGCAGACATGATCTGATCATAAAGTTCCTTAGAGGATTGAGGCACTTGAACTCCCCTTGTCCTGCTACAGTCCCAATGTGGGATTTAAATCTGGTGCCGAGGGCTCTCATGATCGGCTGTTCGAACCATTAGAATCCGTTGAGTTACGTGTGCTTTCTGTAAAGACCACACTTCTGATGGCTCTGGCCTCAGTTAAGTGGGTGGATGATATACAAGCACTGTCAATTGACTGGTCATGTCTAGAATTGGAACCAAGGCTTTCAAAGACCTCTTCATGGGCATGGACAAACAGTGTCCCTGCAGGACATATGCCTTGCAGCAGGAAAATCTTTGTAAAACAGATTTGCAAGGTTTTATAATCTAGACGTAGCATCTATCTCTTTGCGAGTCCTCTCTGTCTAGAGAGCTTACTATCCTAACTCCCAGTGGGTGAGCCCAAGCTCCTTTATAACGGGTGGGTTGCCTGTTATAATTTTAATACAACCACCTGTATAGGCTGTTATCCAATTTATTCTCTCTAAAGTCAAAAGCACTTCCAATAAGAATAAAACATCCCTCCCAACCTCTGGCTATGAAGGAGTTAAATGTATACTTTGTGACTCAAATATATTCCCAGCATAAGATCAACTTCCTGTCTGGTTGTCATCATGTGGGGATATTCATTATTCTATACACTTGAAATATGTTGTAATAAGTCACCGCCCGACAGGCCCGTGATCTCATATGCATATTCTTTTACAAGTGTTTATACCCTGGTGTATCTCTCTGGGTATGACGTCATGTTGTGTGGCATGATGGGGCTCATTGTATTCCCCAAATGTGTTTACCGCAATGTTGAGTGAACTGTAATCGAAATGGAACATCTCTGTTTGCATATGTAACCTCAGTTCCCTGAGATGAAGGGAATGAGACATTACGAAAGCTGGCTGCACCACTTCTTCAGAGTTTCGAGATATGAACGATGTGCTCATTTCCTTCGGTCAGAAAATTCTGAAGAAATGGAGATTGAATGCCCACTTATATAGACCAACTGCATGCCTAAAGGGGCGGTGATCAAACAACATTGCCAATCATATGATTGCCGTTATTATACACGGGCTTCAATTAAGTCCTCGGAGAAGGAATTCCCCAAATGCATTTGCCACAATGTCTCATTCCCTTCATCTCAGGGAACCATAGTTAAATGTGTAGCCAGAGACATTCTCAAGCAAACAGAGGAATGGAAAATCAGCTATGAATGAATTTGCAGGGTTGGGAGGGTTACTTTTCAAATGTATTCCACTTCAGATTAAAGAAAACATGCTGTAAAAAGAAATTTGTAACATATTAAATTAGATTACTCAAGGTCAGTAACATAATCTGAAAATTTTGGATTACTTCTTCAGCACTGGCAGATTTTTTCACTTGTTTTGACAAAGTCAGGGTTGTGCAAAATTCTGAATTTCAGAATGAGCTCCTCATCAATTCATGAGTTGGACTTCTAATAGAGAAGTGGTGGTAGTGGTGGTGGTGGTGGTCTAAAGCACATAACTGGTAATCTGGTAACCAGAAGGTCCCCACAGCCACCACCATTGTGCCCTTGAGCAAGGCACTTAACTCCAGGTTGCTCCGGGGGGGATTGTCTCTGTAATAAGTGCACTGTAAGTCGCTTTGGATAAAAGTGTCTGCCAAATGCATAATGTAAAAGTAATTTAATTGCCCTACATGAAGTTTCATTTGAATCGGAATGATAGGAAGTTGAATTTACTGAATTGCAATTTAAAAAACAAATCAACACTATCACTTAATACAATCACATTAGTCCAAGACACATTTTATGACATAAATAATAAAGTTATTTTTGACTAAGTATGATTATTTATTCCCTAATAGGTAGAATTATATTTTATATATATAGACATAACATTACTCTCTCTAAAAAAAATTACAATAATAAATATAAATACATTTAACTTAGCCATCAAAACATTTAGTTTTTACTTTAAAACACCAGAAATGATCCACCACATGTTTCAGATATCTTCATTAAAATAGATTCAAAATATGAATTTGAAAATATTGAGCAAATTAAAGCATCCCTGTAAATGAGGTGTTCTTCTGTCATGGTCCATTGAAATGAAAAATGTATTAAACAGAGTGAAATAAATGAAATACAAAATTTCTACTGGTGACATTTTAAACATTATTAAATGTTATTATATATTATTGATTATATATTTATTGATATAAATACTGTAAAAAGAGATGTGTTTGTAGAATGTAAGGAAATTATGTTTCCATTGCTTTAAGTTGAATTAATATACTCAATTTTAATAAATTAACTGAACTTAAAATGTCCCGTCATGACTTTGGATAAAAGCATCTGCTAAATAAATAATTGATGACTTATTCATATTAGCGGTGCGAGCGCGAGGCAGAAGTTGCGAGGTGCGGTTCGAGCGCGAATTAAAAGTGTGACCGCAAGGCGATCGCCTGTGTACCGCAACTGCTACTATGGAACGCCATCCAGTTCAAAAATACGAATTTACAAAAAATAAGACTTCTTACACTGGATGGCGTTCCATATGCTACTAGGTCCTTGAACAATGTATAACGTGCCAGTAAAGGCAGCGTTTGGAGTTTCTGGGGAGTTGGTATCGTACGCAGACTGCGTATTATGTGTATAGGGAGCGGCTTGACTGATTACCACTGAATGGAAACCCTGATGCTGTCTACAAGGTTCTGTTTGATAGTGCACTAGCCAATGCAGAAAATTAAGACATTTCTAAAACCCTGCAGGTAATCTACACTGTCATTAGACCATTTAATCCCACCGGTTACAATTGTGACTGGGATCTAAAAGGAGTTTTTGCAGACTTTTCTGCATGAGTGGTGCAAATAGTCACATGACCAGAGCTATTTAATTCCACTGTGCTCCTGGAAAGATTATGTCTGTCAAAACTCCATAAAAAGAAATCCTAAAATAAATCCTGTCATAATACACATACAACTACCATATTTTGAACATAATTTGAATTGCGTTGTTGTCGTAGGTTTTGTGTGGATGACTGAAAAATATATCAGGATCTGGTAGCATGTTTTGTCCACTCATGTTTCTAGAGATATTATGATTAATCGCGATTAACTACAAAAACTATGCGATTAATCACAATTAAATATTTTAATCGTTTGACAGCACTACTTTAAATGCTTCAAGTAAATCTAGAAGCATTTGAGCTAAGAATTTCTTTGAATTTCATTCCATTTTAATTGTACTTCCTTAAATTCAAATTGCAATTCTACATTCTTTTTTTCTTCAATTCAAATTCAAGGAATTTAATTGGAATTACATTGGCATTCTTCATTCAGTTCTGAATGGTGCACAACCCTGCTGCCAGTACAGTAAGACAAATTGAATTGAGTTACATTAAAAATACATTTTCTGAGATTCTGGAAAAATAAATGTATGATCGAACATGGATTTTCTTCATTAAAAAAAAAAAAAAATAGGTATAGAATTAGGGCCATGCTAACTCTAACTTTTTTTCATGCTAACTTTTTTTTTTTTACACACATCAACTAATGTTCTGCTAAAATCTGTTCAGGCCAATAGTGACTGACTCATAGCAAATGAGTCAAGTGTGTTGCATTCATTCAATTCAAACTAAGTGTCAATTTGTCAGTCTAAGAACTTGATGGTTTTCTTCAATCTTGTCATACCTCCTTGCAGGGCTACCGGCGCATGAGTATCGGCATTGAGGCCATGAGAGAAGTGAGAAGAGAAGTGAGAGACAAATGGAAGATGATCTTAGAGAATTTGGGTAAGACAGAGTGTGAGGGCTTGATAGAGGCATATACCGGGATTGGTGTGTGGGCCTGTAAAATAAAATGCTTTTACCATGGTACCATATACACAAAAAACATGTGTCTCTATGCATGCGTCATCTATCCTCTTGTAATATTATGTATCTGAATTTTAAGCTTGGTCAAATGTGTTTTAAAGCTCCATCAGCAGGGACTGAACTTCATTGAGATTGAGATCAGAGCGAATAAATAAGTAAGAGAGAATATAGTTAACATGGTAAATATTTAATCGAATCTCTCAGGATTCACGGCTGAAGCAGAGTCTCTGTTGACGGTGTCCGCCAGCGCATCATACGACCGCATGAGAAACGCAGCGACTGCTCGAACGCTTCTGCAAACATTGCACACCGAAACATCCATATTCAACAGCAAAGAAGCTCCACCTGAGAGATACCTTTTCATCCTGGTGAGTATGCTTCTCTTAGGGCTGTCAATCAAATTATTACATGATATGTTGGTTAGTCAATCACATTAACTGCATATATAAATATTTGCAGAGAAAGGTCCTCAAATAGCAATAATTCAACATATAATGATTCAATCGTCATATTTAAATAATTCTAAATATAATGTTTAGAAACATAGTTCCCTTCCAAGTCGGTCACTTCGACACTGCTATGAGGGAGCTTCTCCTAATTTATTCATGCCAATCTAAATGGCAGATGGCGCTTGACATTCGGCCCCTGATGCACGCGTCATCTTGGGCATATACATTGGATCACAGCGCCATTTTATCTGAATTTTCTTCTTCAGGGGCGCGATAACATCTCTCATGCTCTGGATGCCCAAATATTTGCTTCGTCGTTGAACCTGCACGCTCGTCGAGACTGTTGCGTTCACTGTGGATTCATGGAACTCGAGAAGCTTTGCTATTGGCTCGCTTTTGTTCTGAAAGTTGAAGCCACTCCCCTCTCCTCCTGCCATAATCGCATTATTATGTGGATCGCATGAGGGAGGCGCACGAGGATGGGATATAGAGCACGGATAGTTGGGGATGATTTTTCGCCAGCTTGAGCCTCGCATCTCTCCATTTCTGCATCTAAAGCGAATTTGCCTTTCCATTATAGCCGCGATGATTCGTGTGCTGGCACATTTGATATGATCACGTTTGGCAGAGACTATGATGAGGGAGGTGCTATATATATCCCTGCAGTTTATCCCTGTCTGGCACACTGTTTATCGCCTGGGCTGAGTCCACTCTGACACAGCGCTTGTTGAGACTGATTCCGTTCATTACAAGTATGACACTTGAAACGCTTCGCTCTCAGCTTTCTTTCTGGGAAAGCTGGCGCCGGTCCCCTCTCCTGCCTATATCTAGAGAGGACGAGATATGGGGCATGGAGAGCTTGAAAAACAATTGTCGTCTGCTTAAGCCTTACATCTCTCCTCTTCTCCATCTCAAGCGGCTTCGCCTGTTCAGTGCACCCGTAGCAATTTGGGGCTTGTTCCAGCACGCAGCTATCATTCACGTTCAACGGTGGTGATCATGTCAGGGATATCTTGTCGCTGGGTTTCATCAGCCCTTGAAACTCTGTGCCTTAAAAAAAAAAGGAAAGCATGAATGTATTCACCGTGTTGGCACGCCTCCCAGTTTAGCCGCAGGTGCCGTTCTTTTCAAAGCTGTTATGACTTGACATTCTCACTCTTCATTGAGAGCCCAGTTCTCTAGCCTTTGCGGTTTTGTTATACTAACAAACTTTTAGTGTACTTTTCTACAATATCCATCCACCCATCCATCTTCAACTGCTTATCCGAAGTCGGGTCACGGGGGCAGCAGCTCCAGCAGGGGGCCCCAAACTTCCCTATCCCGAGCCACATTAACCAGCTCTGACTGGGGGACCCAGAGGCGTTCCCAGGCCAGTGTGGAGATATAATCTCTCCACCTAGTCCTGGGTCTTCCCCGAGGCCTCCTCCCAGCTGGACGTGCCTGAAACACCTCCCTAGGGAGGTGCCCAGGGGGCATCCTTACCAGATGCCCAAACCACCTCAACTGGCTCCTTTCGATGCAAAGGAGCAGCGGCTCTACTCCGAGCTCCTCACGGATGACTGAGCTCCTCACCCTATCTCTAAGGGAGAAGCCCGCCACCTTTCTGAGGAAACCCATTTCGGCCGCTTTACTCGTGACCTAGTTCTTTCGGTCATGACCCAGCCTTCATGACCGTAGGTGAGGGTAGGAACAAAAATTGACCGGTAGATCGAGAGCTTTGCCTTCCGGCTCAGCTCTCTTTTCATGACAACGGTGCGATAGAGCGAGTGCAATACCGCCCCTGCTGCCCTGTTTCTCCAGCCAACCTCCCGCTCCATTGTCCCCTCACTCGTGAACAAGACCCCGAGGTACTTGAACTCCTTCACTTGGGGCAATAACTCCTTCCCTTCCCGGAGTACGCACTCCATCGGTTTTTCTACAATAGTTTGTTTTTAATATTGTTAACTACATACCAAAACACTGCCATGTCACAACACAGATATTTTTGGAGCCTCCATGTCGCTTAGTATCCCTCTTGCTTCTAGCTTTTGTTGCGAGGCGTGAACGAGTTTATGACTTGACTCAGGTCACTTCCATGTCTGTTTTTGCTGTTGTTGATGCCCTGCCAGAAGACTGCCATGTTGCAACACAGAGATTATAAGTGCCTCGATGTCACCTAGTAGCTCTCTTTGCTTTCCGCGATGTTGCGATCTGGGAACGAGTGTTTGGCGTGACACAGGTCACTTCGATGCTTGTTTTTACTGTTGTTGACATGATGTCAGGAGACTGCCATGTCGCAACACAGTGATTTTAGGTGCCACCATTTCACTCAGTATCACTCTCATTTTCCCCTCTATCACAAGCCAGGAACGAGTTTGTGGTGTGACCGGTCCCTTCGATGGCCGTTTTTACTTTTGCTGTTGCCATACCATAAGACTGCCATGTCGCAACATGGAGATTAAGGTGCCTAGTGTCCCTCTCATTTTCTCTGCTGTTATGAGCCTGGAATGAGTTTGCAAGTCAATTCGATGCCTGATTTTACTGTTGTTGATCCCATGCCAGGGAGCTGCCATTTCGTAATACAGATTTTAGGCGCCTTTATGTCACCAGGTAGCTCTCTCACTTTCCTGCTATTGATGAGCCGGGAATAAGATCACGGTCACAGTGGGTTCACTGTTGTGTTACTGTTGGCTGCATGCCATGATTGCCACATGCCAAGTTTTCGAAACCCCGAAAGGAAGTCTTCATTTAAGACGATTACTCAAGAGGCAGGGGTTGCACTCAGCAGAGTGGCCAGACACACAGTTGTCACATCGGACACGTCTAATATAGGCGGGGAATCTCTGCGCAACGGTTGTCTGGTCTTCAGCACCTGGAAAGCTTCGGTTCCTTGAAAGCTTGCTGCAATACCAATTTCTCACTGTAAAGGGATGCGAGATGTGCCCTCCTCCCTTCAGTCGGAAATCCTGATGAAATGGCGCTGTACTCCGGTTTATATGCACACGATGACCTGCACATCAGGGCCGGAATGTCAAGCACCATCTGATTGGCGCGATTGTAAAGGGCTTCAGAGATTGTGACTCTTGGGAGGAGCTCCCCCATAGCGTCAGCAAATAATGCAGCTTCTCAGTCCCACCTTTCAGGGAACCTAGGTTACAGTCGTAACCTGAGTGTTGGAAACTTGGAAAAACACTTCTTGAGATCCCTGCATTCGGAATTCTGAGTTTTTGAATGCAAGAATGCGTTCTCCTGTTGAGGTGATGCTAGTGTCAAGCAAGCCTGTGATTTGTTGTCTATACAGCTGGAGTTTCGCTTACTGCCTCCTGCTGAAAATAAATGGTACTTCAAGCTTGAATCACTCTGATGGTAGGAACAGTCCGGGTAAATGTTTATAGAATTAATTGCACTGAATTAACACGCTACATCGTCAGCCCTAGTTACTGTAGTTTAATCTTTTATTATTATTAAAAAGAAACATTTGATCCAGCAGTAATATTTTATTGTATTTGAATAGAACACCATTGTCCCTCATTGCTGTAGAAATGTAATTACGATTTTGTATGGATTTAACAAGTTTGACTTCCCACAATATTTTGCAATTAGAGCAAACTCCTAATGAAGTTATTTTATATTTTTAAAATCTAAATTTCTTATAGGCTTTCACCATTGCAAAAAAATTAAAAAATTAAGTTGAAATCTTTCAATGGCCACTTGCTTCTTAAATAATATTCCTGATATTTTTTTTAAAAACTTTATTATATGGGGCATTTTGCCTTTAAAAAAAAAAGTGGTAGCCAATTTCTCAAATTTTGGTGGTGGTGTAGTGGTCTAAAGCACATAACTGGTAATCAGGAGGTTGCTGGTTCGAGCCCCACAGCCACCACCATTGTGTCCTTGAGCAAGGCACTTAACTCCAGGTTGCTCCAGGGGGATTGTCCCTGTAATAAGTGCACTGTAAGTCACTTTGGATAAAAGCGTCTGCCAAATGCATAAATGTAAATTTAATACTTCATTACATGTTTAACAGAGATGTTGGTAACAATTACTGTGGAAATCACTGTTGTAACAATATGCAAAATTGTGCAATGTTCATTATTATATACTGTATTATACAGTAAAATCATTGCATAATGCAAAGTTTCATTTGAATAATGCTGTCTAGGTAGACAGCCAAGTAGGTTTTGTCACACAGCTATGACAACTCAAATGAACAAGCTACCCACCTTCTTTCTCACCTCTGCAACATTTAAACCTCTCTCTCAGGATCAGCTCATATATCTGGACGCTGCTGAAGATTTCGTGGCCAAGGCACGCGTTTTCTACCCCCCTAAAGATGACGACGACGAAGATGAAGAGAACATATGCGCAGTGAATCTTCCTCTTCTGCTGTCCCGTATGAACCAGAACATCTCTGGGGATGAGGAGGGCGATGCCACCGAATCAGAAGAATAACACAGAGACTGGATTGTGTTTATGCTTTGCAAATCAGCTTTTTGAATAGGTTTTGAATGTAAATGGTTTGGACTGATGTCCAAGTCTCAGGTCAAGATATTTTATGAGGATAAAATAGCAAACCAGTAGAATTGTCAAAAATGTGATCATTGAACACAGGATAGCAAAAACATGGACAGTGAGAGATTACAAATATATGAATGTTGATACAGTATTTGTACATTAGAGTATGAGATGCTACAGAGAATTTGAATGAACAGAAATAACACTTTCAAGCGTTTTTTGCCGTTTGTGTGTCTGCGTATATTATATTGTTGGGTGTTGATGTTTTAAAGGATTATTCAGGGTTAAAAACAATGTAAAATCCACAGCATCTGTTGAATTACCACAGAAAATGATTGTGACTTAAATGTTGGATCTAAATGCTCAGGAAGGATCCACACTTTTCACTGCTGTTCTTTCACAGGATAAGCAAAGTTTAACCAATTCAGCATCAACCGCACTATAATACTTAAATAAAAGTGTCTATACTCTTTTGTCAAGGACTTATAGATCCTTGATAAATAGCTGTGAAACACTCAAATCAGTCAGGTGACTGTCTTTCATCAATAGCAGGTGGCAGTTTAAGTTGGGGGGGGGGGGGGGGCAGCTCAGTGGGTAGCACTATCACCTCACAGCAAAGAGGTCACCAGTTCGAGTTCCGACTCACCCTGGGCCTTTCTGTGTGGAGTTTGCATGTTCTCATTGCATCCTCTGGGTGCTCTGGTTTACCACACAAACCCAAAGGCATGCAGGTCAGTTGAATTGGAGACTTTCTTTACCACCTTGAACTGAAAGCAACAATTGCATACAACAGGATTTATAAACAATTTACACATTTGTTTTGCTCATGTATTACAAAAAGCCATTTGAGTTGTACGTTGCTTTAGTGGATGGCAAAGCAGAAAAATACACAATAATAACTTTGTTAAAAGGAACAGAAACCTTTATTACATTTTATTTAGGTCCCAAAACCCATCAACAATATTATGTAAACAATATTAATTAGAAAAACAACAACAACAGCTCAAATATCCACAGCCTCCAAGTTTGAGCGGACAGTACGAGAGTGTGGATTCAAGCCAAGACGAGATCATGTGCAATGAGGAATGTAGACATGGTGTGCGGTGCTCTGAGGACTCGTGACTCCTGCAGGCTATTGCTGTACCTGTCAACATGATCACAAATCAGTTAATAACAACAAAATCAAAGGATAAGTACCAAACAGCACAAGCTGTAGCATCATTGTCTGATTTCAGAAAAGTTCATTTAAGGGTCACTGACTTAATGGTAAAAAATGTTTTTCCAGATCTATGAAGTTATTCAAAAATACATTGGGAAAAAAATGCATGTTTCAATTTCCAAACCTTAAGTCATTTAACTTTTTTCAGAGGGCTTAAAGTCATAAATATCTAGGGGCCTGGGTAGCTCAGCGATTATTGACGCCGACTACCACCCCTGGAGTCACGAGTTTGAATCCAGGGCGTGCTGAGTGACTCCAGCAAGGTCTCCTAAGCAACCAAATTGGCCCGGTTGCTAGGGAGGATAGAGTCACATGCAGGGCTGGACTGGGAAGAGAAATCGGCCTAGGATTTTACATGGCCACTGGCCCAAATGTTGAGCGGGGTGGTTGTTTTCGCTGTTCTTTTCTGCATATCGCGGTGCTGCTTTATGGTCCGTTCTGCATAACGCGGCGGCTCATTTCGCGGCCGAACGCACGCTCAGTTCTCCTGATGGCCAGTCCACCCCTGATTGGCCCAAAAGTGCGTCGGCCCACTGGGAAATTGCCTGGTATGCCAGATTACCAGTCCAGCCCTGGTCACATGGGGTAACCTCCTCGTGGTCACGGTTAAGTGGTTCTCGCTCTCAATGGGGCGCAGAGAGTAGCATGAGTCTCCGCGGTGTCATGCACAAGGAGCCACGTGATAAGATGCGAGGATTGACGGTCTCAGAAGCGGAGGGAACTGAGACTTGTCCTCCGCCACCCGGAAATAAAGTATTTACATATTTAAGACCTCTTTAAACGATAATTAATATAATTACTTTTGTTGAATCATTTAAGATATTGAAGACTTTTTATGACCTTAAAAACTGAATTTAAGACATTAAGACTTTAAGGATCCACTGGAACCCTGAATATATATATCTAAAATCAAATCTTTTTATATTTCTTAAAAATGAAAAAAAAAAAAAAACCAAACCTGTTGTCCACCAAATCAAAGTCACATGGTGTAACCAACTTACAGATAGCCATTTTTCATGCCATGTGACACAACAAACATAAAATATAGGACCACTTTAGACTATCATGACTTTTTTTTTTCATAACATGTATTCTGACATTATTATAAAAGGCACATTTTGTTAAGGTCAAATGGAGTAACCCTGATAAAAACTTTAAATTTATGTCTTCTTCCCCGTTGTGAATTCACAGAAACACCAGTTACTCGCCAAAAATTAACAAATTCATGAATTATTTTAGTTATCAGACATAAGAGAGAAAGCTACATTTCAATTATAACGGTGTTATGTGATGATCTTCATTGTCTTTCCCATCTTTCTCTTATCAAAATACATTTGCATGGTGTATTTAAGCAAACCATAGCAGTTTAAAAGAACTTCCCCTCCCCACACAATGGAAAACTCATATAAGGCAACTAAAGCTTACCTATGTGACCTTAACTAACACTAGGTTTTAAACATGCATATTACACAACATAACATAAAGACATAAGTTTAATAATGCAATACAAATGATCAATAATGATTCTAAATGATCAGTTGATCAGTGTTGGGTGAAATCTGATAAAGCAATTAGTTACTGTTATCCAATTACTCTTTAAAAAAAGTAGTGTAATGGATTACAATTTAAATTCTTGCAATCAGATTACAGTTACCAACTTTAAATCAACTTAAATGTAAAGTAATTTGTAATGTGATTACTTTTCTCATGAAGTAATCAGCAAAGTAATATGTAACTTGTAGTAGATTACAAGTAACTGAGTAACTTACCCAACTTAAGTTATTTTAATATCTAGTAGTTACACTATTTGACAATTTTAAAGTCATTAAATAAATGTTTCTGAAGAGAAAATGCTATAAATGTTTTTTTTGTTTTTTTTTAAATCTATGAAACAATCAGACACAGATTACATTTCTACAAACTTGACAAACACTTTTTTTAAATTGGATTTTTAAAATATTTATATTTTTTATCACCTCGGACAACCTTACTTGTCAATGACCCTTTTTAGGGTCATTAGCTTTTTAGCCAACTCAGTTGCTTAAGGAAAAAAGACTTTATATGACCTCATGTTTTGAATTAGAAAACATGGCCCATTTCATGAAAAACATTGTCTATCTTTTTATCTGACTGGATATGTAATTCAAGTGTGTACTTAATTGAACAGGGAAAAAAAATTAAAAAAAATTATCGAACTAATAAGGAATTTTTTTAATATATTTTTCTGTCTTTTCATTATGTTTTATTGTATTGTGTACGTTATTTTATTTTTTTAAATATCTTAGTGGTTTAGCATCTTCATTTGACAAAAATAAAAACTTATTTTACAAATCGAATACAGCAAGTTCCATTTTCAAAATATTATCCGTACAAAGTTCCCAAATACACACTTGGCATGTTCATGTACAGGTAAGTGATGATCTGTTTATACCTGCGGAGACTGTGTTTCTGGTCCTCTGCTGGCCAAGCGGCTGAGAATGTTTCTCTCAGACATCTGCAGCCTCACGGCGACGGGCGGTATCCTGGCAATGGTTGCCGGGAGACGAGTAACATCTGCTTTCATGTCACTTAGCAACTCCTCCAACTGTTTCAGTACTGTCAGAAAGAAATATAAATGTAAAAGTATGGTTAAAAAGCAACATCACTTCCAATGACGGCAGGGTCAAATAATTTTTATACCTTTATGCAGGACAGCGTTGGCAGGTTTGTTTCCAGACATGGACTCTTTGCTCAGGTGCTGGTGGGATTCGGCCAGACACTCCACTTCACTGAAGCGTGTGTTGAGAGCCATGGAGGGATGAGAAGGGTCTTCAGTCATATTTAGATATGCAGCTCTGCGCAGCTGCTCTTCGATCACCAGTGCCTGCTCAAGCAACTGCAGGAGGGTTCAATACAGCTTTAATACATCAATATCTTCTCTTATTTCTCACACAACATAACATGACAACTCTTCTAGCAATAATATAGAGCAAAATGAAAAAGGAGGGAGAGGCTTAAGAGTACATTTAAAAATAAAATAAAAATTCTAGTCATTTCTTTCAGCGTTTCACATTTTTTTTCATTCATTAAATAAAAAGTAAAACCTAAAAAATATCTAATATTAAGATTTTTGATTGAAGACCTGAAAACACTTTTTTTTTTTTTTTTTTGGTTTAATACCTTGAATCTCCTGGCTAGAAACTTGTTCTTGATCTCCAGGAAGTTCCCTCTGTTGATCTCACCCTTGAAGGGCTCGTTAAGAATGGCGTATCTGACATCATTCTGAATGTCTTGCCAGCGAGCATAACCGTGTCTGTGATGGGTGAGTCAAGGTACAAATTCAGCATTTCATTCAGTGAACACCTCCGATACTATCACATAAACACAGTTGAAGTCAGAAGTTTACATACACTTAGGTTGAAGTCATTAAAACTCATTTTTTTAACCACTCCACAGATTTCATATTAGCAAACTATAGTTTTGTCATGTCATTTATAACATCTACTTTGAGCATGGCACAAGACATTTTTCCAACAATTGTTTACAGACCGATTGTTTCACTTTTAATTGACTATGTCACAATTACAGTTGGTCAGAAGTTTACATGCACTAAGTTAACTGTGCCTTTAAGCAGCTTGGAAAATTCCAGAAAATGATGTCATGCCTTTAGACAATTGGCTTCCAGGGGTGGAGCCAGGAGATTTTCAAAGGGGTGGTCAGGCTGGGGCAAGCGATCAGTCTGTGATGGCACAGAAATGTTCGGGCAGCATTTTAACATCATTGGACTGTGAGGACGGAGGTGAGTGGATACAATGACACCCGGGATGGAGAGGCTTGGCGACATTGGTGTGCGCAGTTTGTACAGAAATGATTTCACCTCTAAAGAACTAAATTGTGCCAAAAAAACAACTAAAACAGCAGTTGCGAGTGGGGTGGTCAATGGGGTGGCCAGGCTTCGGTCCATGGTGACCCCAGCCACCCCCTAGCTCCGCCACTATTAGCTTCTGATTGGAGGTGTACCTGTGGATGTATTTTAAGGTCTACCATCAAACTCCATGCCTCTTTGCTTGACATCATGGGAAAATCAAAAGAAAACAGCCAAGAGCGCAGAAAAAACAATTGTGGACCTCCACACATCTGGTTCATCCTTGGGAGCAATTTCCAAACGCTTGAAGGTACCACGTTCATCTGTACAAACAATAGTACGCAAGTTTAAACACCATGGGACCATGCAACCATTATACTGCTCAGGAAGGAGATGCATTCTGTCTCCTAGAGATGAATGTAGTTTGGTGCGAAACGTGCAAATCAATCCCAGAACAACAGTAAAGGACCTTGTGAAGATGCTGGAGGAAACAGGAACACAAGTATCTATATCCACAGTTAAACGAGTCCTATAATCGACATAACCTGAAAGGCTGCTCAGCAAGGAAGAAGCCACTGCTCCAAAACCACCCTAAAAAAGCCAGACTACAGTTGGCAAGTGCACATGGGACAAAGATCTTACTTTTTGGAGAAATGTCCTCTGGTCTGATTAAACAAAAATTTTAAACAACAAAAACTGTTTGGCCAAAATAACCATTGCTATGTTTGGAGATAAAAGGGTGAGGCTTACAGTTGGGGTACTTGAGTCTGAGTCATGAGTCCAATTTTAATGGACATGGACTTGTTACGGACTCGGATGCATTTTTACTCTGACTTGACTTGGACTTGAGCCTTTGGGACTCTGGATTTTTTTCAGAGTCCATGACATTTGTGATGCAAAAAAAATGAAAAATAACAAAACAGAAATGAATGAACACATCTCAGTCTACATGCAGCTGTATTAGCCCCTGAAATCGTAGATGTAGCCAGAGTTGTTTCACTGTGTTTAAGCAAACACACGCGTGTCCACAGGTACACCAGTCAACCAATACGCTTGAATGTTACTACAGAGACTACTGTATAACATCGACTACTGAGGTGGTGGCACGACGAAAACATAAAGACGGGTATATATCCAATGTAAAAAACTAAACAAGGCAGTTTCACACGACACGTGCCCCGACAACTGGTAAAATTGCATGTGGCATTTGTGCAGCTAAAATGGTGCGCGCATTGCAGATTCATCGTGGTTAAAAACTTAAAATCAAGAACTTCACTGAGTCAAGTCACTCACATCATGTCTCTCAGTTTCCTAAAAAAAAAGGATATTGAAATAAAAATACATAAAAAGTATTAATGTTGGATATGAAGTCTTTTAGGCGTAATGGATCTACACATGTAGGCTTCTGTAGTCTCTTGTGCTCCACGCAGTGTTGTCAGCTTGAACTGGTCCATAATAGCTTGATGAATTAACCGTGTAACTTTTTAAATTGTCGGAGGGGAGGGGGGGGGGCTTTATTGCTAATGCAGACAGCAACTCTAAACAGATAAACAGCACCTATTTAATATTGACTATTTTCAAAGCATTGACGAGCTGCTTAAAATATATTCTTTTACAATATTTGTCCACCATTCACAACATTCAACCATGCACAATACAATATTAGGATACTAAGATTCACCAAATACTATAAGTGTATTCTGACCCACTGGGAATGTGATGAAAGAAATTAAAGCTGAAATAACCTCAATTCTATTATTCTGACATTTCACATTCTTAAAATAAAGCAGTGATCCTAACTGACATAAGACAGGGGATGTTTTCTACAATTAAATTGTAAGAAAACGGAGTTTAAATGTATTTGGTTAAGGTGTATGTACATTTCTGACTTCCAAATGTAAGCTCAACGAAAGTCGCATTTTGATAAGGATACTGTATGATACCAGCAAGCAGCCAGTAGTCATGGCGACGATGCCAAATCTCATTCGTTTTCTTGGTGACGGTGGCAGCTCGTTCCTCATTCTGCCACAGTGAGTGCAGTTCTGTGAGGAAAAAAGAGAAAATTAGTAGGGATGCATTGGTAAACTTGGTCCAATACCTACAGGTAATAATTATTTAAAGGTTATGACGTTTATTAGTCTACATGTTACAATAAAACTCCAATTTTGAATTTTGACACCAGGCATCAAACAAAACATAAATGTACAAATAAAAGATACCCAACTCTTTAATACATTTGTAACCTGGCTTAGAAAAATAATATACTGTTAGAATTGGGAAATGATGTTATTAATAATTTTTTTTATTATTGAATTTATTATTATGTTGGCTAATCAGACCAATGCAAATAATAATAATAATAATAATAATAATAATAATAATAATAATAATAATAAATGCAAATAACTAAAATAAAATTTAACAATAATAATAATAATACAAATAAATTAATACTATTATTATTATTATTATTATTATTATTAGTGTCAATAAATAACAATTTTGAATAAATCATTTTAATTTGAATACATTTTTAATAATATAAATTATTATTAGTGTCAATAAATAACAAAAACAAACTATTATTTGCATCTGTATGAATATTATAAATGCAGATAATCATTACGATTATAATAATAAAAAATTAAAAAATTAATATTAGTCAATAAATAATAAAAAAAAACTTTAAATAATAATTGTGAATAATTTATACAAAATTTTTGTTTTATTATTAGTGTCAATAAAAAACAAATATAAATCAGACCGATGTTAATAATAATAATAAATGCAGAATAAAAATAAATAGTAAAAATAATAATTATTATTAACGCCATTAGTGCCAATAACAAAAATAAAATAATAATTAATCACTATTATTTAGTCAATAAATAATGAAAAAAGTATTAATAAAAATAATAATGTGATAGTACTAATATAAATTATTAGTATCAATGATAAAAATAAAAACACAATTATGAATAATTATTAAAAACAACAATATAAATTCTACAACATGCAAACTTCAAATACCGATATACCGTTTACACATTAAAAAAAAAAATTAAAAAAAAAAAAAAATAAATAGATAAATAAATATCGGAAAAAGCACGGTCTAATGAAACCAATATCTGAAGACAACACTCTGAACAGGAAACTTACCAGTAAATCCTCCATCAGCAATGTTAAACATGAATCTGGTTTTGGCTTTCTTCCTCTCCTCAAGTCCTTGTGCTGCAGCTGCACTGTCTTTGGCACTCTCTCCATTCTGCAGTTTTACGGCATCTTCCGTCTTCCCAGATTCCTTCTCAACCTTCTGACCTGGAGTGAAACACAAAGACGGGTGACTGAAGTGGTAGGGTGAGACACAGAAGGTCAGTAATGTCAAACGACAGCAGGTGGTACAGACCATTCTTGTCATCTGTGACCGGGGTAGTGTCCATCTTTTCAGGTTCATCATCCTTCTTTTCTCCTGAAGTGAATGAATAGAAATTGGTCAACATTTGACATCAACTATATTCTCAAGGATGTTCCACCTTTAAAATATCATGGCACAAACTCTTGGTTAGAGGTCAACCGATTAATCTGCAAAACCGATATGTTGACTAGATGCTGTAATAATAGAGAACAGCAGTATGTTTGCCGATAAGGCTGAGAGGATGCTAACATTAAAGCTAGCCTCAAGGAGTTAGAACAATGTGACAAAAATACGTGCAAATCCTACACAAATGTTTAAATGTAACAATTGTTACCATTTATTTGCATTAGTTTATATCCTCCTGGTCACGTTTATGCATTCGTTAACGGTAGTGACATGAGAAAGCAAATTAATATATTCATGAAGCAGAGGAAAAACAAACACATCAGAAACGCATCTGATTTCAATTTTAAAAAAAGCTTGACAGCGCAACAAATCCAGTTTAACAGAAAGCAGGTGTCGCAATATGCTTTTAAAGTTCTTTTTGATTAGACACATCATCTACAAAACAGCGCTCCTGCATGAGACGCTGAATCAACAAAAACAAAGGGAAGCAAAGACGTTCATCTAGCGCAAGTTTACATATAAAAACAAGTGGTTGCAAATGCATTCGGTGTGAACAGCCCCTTACAGTTGGTGAGGTCTTTGGCCATTGCATCTTGCTCTCTTATAAGCATTTCTCAGATTGAGCAATGAGTTGTTTAAATGCTTTGTCAGGAAAGATGCTCAACTTGAAAATGTGTCTTGAGATCCTCGCGTTCGGTTCCAGTCTGTTGTGTTCTGTCTGATTGAACAGCCCCTGGCCTGGGCTCATAGTCTGAGCCACTTCACCACCGAGCTCAGCCGGATACCACTGCTATCTGTGACTATTGCTACTCTACATACAACTGCACTGAATAAAACAACAATGTGGTATTTCGCTGTTATTATGAAGTCGAGTCTGAAGTAGGAATCAGTGCATGTGTAACACCATGTGAACGGTCTATTGAAGTGTTTCCCCCCCTCATTTTACTTTTAACTTAACATTTGAAAATATGGACCGACTAAAACTTGTTATTAGTTTATTTTATGCACATTCATTGAAATGCTCTTTTTAACAGCCAGGATAAGAATGTTCTAAGCAATAATATAAAAGTGTTGAATGGTTAATGTATTTATTGCGCCTTCTTGTGGACTAAGGAAACAACGTCAATTTAAAAATCAGCTGACTTTAAATTTGAATATTAGTTAATATATTAATATTTATTTCATTTAAAAAAAGGACAATACATTAGTTATCAGTAAAATCCACTACCGGTGGACCTCTACTCTTGGGGATAGTGCATGTTAAAGACAAAAAACATTTTCATAACTTTGTAATATTTGCACGATCTAATCAAATCGCAATGGATAAAATCAAGCCCCACCCTAAATTACTTCCAGCCGAATATTCAGTTGCACTTGAAAATGTGTCACATTATGGAAGTTATATGGGTTGTAAATGCAGTTTTAAGTTTACCTTTGGCGTCTGAAGATTCCTTGTCACCTTCTGCTTCTTTGGGCTTGGCGTCTTCTGCCTTCTTTTCATCTCCAGACTTCGCTTTCTCATCTTCTTTCTTCTCCGTCAACTCGCCTAGCTTACCATCGACCTTCTCCAACTCAGAAGATGATTCGCTCTTGTCCTTCTCTTCCTTCTCTTTGCCTTTCTCTTCAGGAGCAGAAGAACTGCCCTCATCCGGAATGGCAATAACCTTTAAACAATTATTTTAGTACGTTTATATGGTGAAACATAAAATTACCAACCAACATCTTCTAAAATAGTTTGCAAAGCAGTTATATAGGCAGATGCTCACGTCACTGTCTTTCTTCTCACTGGATGACTCTTTCTTCTCACTCTCTCCATTTTTCACCTCCTTTTCATTATCGGTGTCTTTTGCACCATCATCTACTTTGGAAAGACCATCTGTAGAACAAATATATATATATATATAAACAAGTTCTCAATCACACTGTAATATTAACCACTATCCACTTAGAAAAGAGGAAAGGTAATCTGCGAGCTGAGACGTATGGTACCTGAAGCGGGTGTGTTTGGCTGAGTGTCTGCTGGAGTGCCAGTAGAGGGCGTTTTGCTGGGAGAGTCGGGCTGGCTACCGGTGGCAGATGGGATTTTATTTTCGTTTAACTCCATCATCCAGGGCAAGGACCACTGGCCATTCACATGCTCAAACTCTTGCACCTGAAAACAGAAGGTATACAAACATGAGAATTACATTTAAACCAACAATTAGGCAACTGTAATAAAAAAACAATTATGTACTGGAAACAGCGTTTGGTTTTTGGATCGGTTTACATAAACTCAATGGCTGTTGTACACCATTATGACTACAATAACACATTACTAATTTACCTTCTTTCGGATCAAGGACATCACACCAATACGGGTGAGGACATGTTGCCTTGACAGTCCCTCCCGAGGAACGCCATCAGCGAAGCTTTCAGAACCATCGGCACCAGGCTCGCACAAGTGCCGCATGAACAGTGACACATATGCCCTGAGAAAGGGGCAGCAAAAATAAGGTGAATACTATTAAAACTATAGCACAGTTTGCATTTCTAAAACATACTTATTTAATTTTTGTTGTTCCCAATCATGTCACCTGTAACTCAGTAAAATTGTGTTGCTACGACAAGGCAATCAAAATGTATAGTATTACAAAAATAATTTTTCCTAGTGTCCAAAAACATCTCCAAACAAATAAAACATAATAATTGTACAGAAGAACAAATTACGCAACAATGACTAAATGTATGCGCTCTCTCCAAAGCATGCAGGCATGAGTAACGAGATTTAATTTGGTGTCATTTGAGCCATCATTGGGTCTGTGTCATGTAATTGGCAACATCTCCTGGTGGTCATATGTAATTAGTGTGTACGATCCTCTCTGCCCATATTTGGATGACTTCCAGCTTTGATTGCAGCAATCGGAATCCTAAAACAATCAGTTTAGTGTTCCAGGACACTGGACAACGTACTACATTATCTCCGATGATGTCATCTGATCAAGGAGAGCTAATGTGTTTCAAGTTCCTCGGTGTTCACATTACTGAGGAACTCACATGGTCCGTCCACACTGAGGCCGTTGTGAAGAAGGCTCACCAGCGCCTCTTCTTCCTGAGACGGCTGAGGAAGTTTGGAATGAACCAGCACATCCTCACACAGTTCTACACTAGTACTGTTGAGAGCATCTTGACTGGCTGCATCACCGCCTGGTACGGCAATAGCACCGCCCACAACCGCAAAGACCTGCAAAGGGTGGTGCGAACGGCCAGAAACACCATCGGAGGTGAGCTTCCCTCCCTCCAGGATATATATAACAGACGGTGTGTGAAGAAAGCTCGGAGGATTATCAAAGACTCCAGCCACCCGAGTCATGGTCTGCTCTCACTGCTTCCATCAGGCAGGCGGTATCGCAGCATCAGGACCCGCACCACCCGACTACATGACAGCTTCTTCCCACAAGCAATAAGACTTTTGAACACTTGATCCCTCACAATCAACAATCAGCACTGCACTTTATTAATCCTCATTCTGTCAATATATTCTCCAATTCAGTTAGTGTATATATATATATATTTATACCCTTCTCTAGTGTGTGTATTCTACATTGTGTGTATTGTGTACATTTGTTATGTAAATTGTTGTGTAGGTATGTGTACATTTGTTATGTAAATTGTTGTGTAAGTTTATGTAAATTGTTTTGTGTAATATGTTGTTTATTGTAAAGTGGTTTATGTCTCGTCACTGTCATTACTGCAGTGTTGCTCGGAACTGCACACAAGAATTTCACCTGCTGTTGCACTCGTGTACACAGTAGTGTGACAATAAAGTGATTTGATTTGATTTGATTTGTTTTTAGCCAGCTAGCACATTATGTACCGTGTGCATTATCTAATGATTTTTGCATATGATTACATTGTGTGTAGGCTCGTTTTAAAAGACAATCACCTCCTCTAAGTAATAGTATGTGATATTTTATGTTGTTTATTTTTCATGAAATTATAACAGGGTTGCTGCAGAGTTTTTAAAATCAAATTTAAGACTTTGACTTTTTTTATTACAATAAAATTAATACTGTATCCACATACCAAAACAAACCAACACAATCTCAAAATAAATCATGCATCACAGACTCTTACTTAGACATGTTTTCCATGGGGAGTGCCATACTGGTGGTGGTGGGGAGGGGGGGAGGTTAATTGAGTTTTTACTTTGAAGAATGCAGCGAATGCATTTATTTAATTAAATCATATTCTTTTGAAGTTTGATAATCACATTAGGTCATATCATATTTCCTGTCTTTCTGCCCCCCAAATGTAAGACCTATTTAAATAAAAATTAAGACTTTTGTTGTATAATTTAAGATATTTAAAACCTTACATTTTGGAAAACTGAAATTAAGACATTTTATGACTTAAGGATCCACGGGAACCCTGACATGGCTATTTGATCAGTTTTATGTTTTTAACGATTACAATAAAAATGTGCAGTGCAAATTTTTTATTTATAAATTATCATAATGGAAAACTTCTGATTTGTCTCGAATGGCAAAGCACTTGTTTAGTTTTGGTCGTAATGCCAATGTGCATTGTAAAGCTTCTAAGGTTTAAAATGACTGTAGTTGTTAATATTTTGATAATTATTCTGTTTCTCTGCAGGCCCAGTTACAAGCTTAAAGGGTTAAACTGTTGACTTCTTGCACTGTGTGCAACCTAAATGTTTTTTTTTTTTTTCATCAAATATTTGCAACCTGTTCATAACTTAATTTTTACAAGGACAACCAAAATTGCTAACTTAAAATTAAGTATTTATAGTTATTTGCGCATAAAATATTTGTAAACTAAAATTTGTTCTTAAGAATTCAGACTTCATGCAATGTTTGTAAACCAAGAACAACCTAAACTACATTTGCATCTACAGCCAACAACATAAACTAACAAAACTAAATTGGCTAAAACTCACTTGAACTCCCTTTCAGATTTGCCACGCAAGTCTCTGACCAGCCACTGGGTGGTGAAGGCATCCTGAGGCGGCATCCCATAACGCATCACTGCATTTAGGAAGGCCTTCCTCTGGCGAGCGTTGAAACCCAACACCTAATAAATCAAAATAACATTTCTTTAAGTAGGTAAATCTGTTAGTAAGGGAGGGCAAAAGAACAGCAATGGGGTAGGCCAAAGACAAACTGATGCAATAAAAAGAAATAAAAAACCTAGATAACCCTCACTCACCTCAATGTTGCCACTAACTCTGGCCAGCAGGGGCGGCAGGGGTTTGTCTTTGTCATTTCGGAGGCCTTTCCTGTTGGGTCGCCGAGAATTGGCTGCAATCGGACGACAAACAATAATGATAAAAAGAGCATGCACTTCAAAATCTTTTTGAATGTTTCCAATTTAAAAAATCTCTGTTCCATTTGATTTTTTTTAGTCATGTCTGCCATAAACTCACCTTCAGTTCGCTCATCAAAGTCCTCATCTCCTTCCTCAGAGGCAACAGAATAATCTGATTGGCCGTCAGATTGATCATCCTGCCAGTCTGTAACGGAGCACAAAAACCAACTCAAATATACAAAATTAAAATTCACTTATAAAACAGAATACCAAAGCAAGTGTGTAAATGTATGAATTTAATCAGGAATGCAAATTCATGAGCGGTGAAAAAGGTGAGAAAGTCTTTCAAGTGATTTTAAGAAAATGTAGAAAATTGCAAACAATTTGGCCGAATTATTTTCAGAAAAAGTGACTTTAGCTGAAAGGTGAGTAGTTTGCATCCCTGTTTAATGTTCTGAAGCCCTTCAAAATGTTGTGCATTTTAACTTAGACATGTTCATGGTTTACTTCTGGTTTCAAGATGATCTGAGTTTTGCTGAAAGTTACCACGTCTCTCACCGCGGTCTTCCTGAGATCCATCGTTGTAGTTGACCTGTTTGCGGATTCGTTTGCCTTTGCCCAGGTTGCGAGCCAGATCCTCCTGCTGTTGCTCGTAGTGGTGTCTGAGCAGTTTCTCCCAGTAATCTGGATCCACACTTTCCTCCTGCTTGATGATCTCCCTCTGAACTTCCTCTTCCTGTGAAAGAAGACAGTGAACAGAGTGAATAAGAGAGATGCAAGGTGAAGAAATGCAAGGTGCTTTTTCTTTAAAGTTTAGCATGGATGCCACTGACATGGCTTGACTATTGATGGACACTTTTTGAGGATTTGTCCAATATGTTAGCACTTATACCAGAGCAAAAGCATGAAGAAGTTTGCAAAAGTAGCAGTAGCAAGTGTTTAATTTCTAACGCCCCTTTGGGTGATTTCACATCATCTGGAGTCTATCCGCGAAATGTTCTGCAGTCCATGAATACCACATTTGGCCAAGTTTGTACTTTGATTATTTGATGTATATCTCTAGAATGCAATGAAGTTGGTCAGAAAAGCTCTAATTGACACTCACCACCACCTCCTCATCCTTGACCACATACTGTGCCACTTTGAAAGAGCTCAGATACTCGTTCATGCTCTGGATCTCAGTGTCATCTGTGGCATCCTGGTTACGATCCAGCAGGCGATCTATGGCTTTGTCATCATAGTGAATCACGCTGCTGTCTTCTTCTTTGTTTTCGCCTTAATAGAAAAATGGAATATGTCAAAATCAACTTCAGTTTCTCCATTGAGGACATACAGAATGCTGTGTTAATCAAAGCATAGTGGTAAAGATGTTTGTAATCCCACCTTCTCCTTCATCCTTGAAGAGCTCCTCTGTCCCAAATTTAAGGATGTCATCCAGCTCCTGTTTGGACATTGAACCTGTTTTTGAGCCCAATCCAGGACGCACAACCAAGTGAGTCAACATCATCTTCTTCTTTGCCACCTAGATATTTAAAAAAAAAGGAATTTCAGTTGACTCAAAAGACGTTTCCCAGTCTTTTGGATGGATAATTTTCCCAGGGAGGGAGTTTGAAGTATACCTGAGTGATTCTTTCTTCTACAGAGGCTTTGGTTACAAAGCGGTAGATCATCACCTTCTTGTTTTGACCGATTCTGTGAGCTCTGCTAAAGGCCTTCAAAGAAAGGATAAAAACAAACAGCCAATTTATTAGACAAATTAAGGAGGAGCATAACATACTAAACAAAATCAAAACAGAACACCTTCAATCTTCTAATAATTCATAAAATATCTCATAACACCAAAACATAGCAATGGGCCTTAAAGAAGCCTAGTCTTGGACTGTTTTTAACTTCAACTCTGTTTCAGTAGAAGTTCCAACTTACTTATCCTATATATTCCCTTTAGGCTTCTCCATTAGCACCAGTAAGAATCCTTTGTGGTCTAAACCATGATCTCACCTGAATGTCATTGTGAGGGTTCCAGTCAGAGTCGTAGATGATGACAGTGTCTGCGGTTGCCAAATTGATACCCAAACCTCCAGCTCTGGTCGACAGCAGGAAAGCAAACTGCGGAGCACCAGGGGCTAGGGAGGAGAAAAATAAAACAATTCATTATGATGCTGAGAATTAATAAATTAAAGAAACTGAGCTTCAGACACAAAGCGTCCTAAACATAATTCTTAAGAGAAAGATTCAATTTGGCCAGTTTCTGGTTCTCAGATTGTTATAATTTTCCCCTTATTTTCAAGAAACATCTCATCTCACCGTTAAAGCGGTCAATAGCCTCCTGTCTCATGCTTCCAGTGATGCTGCCATCGATACGCTCGTATTTGTAGCCCTCATTCTCCAGGAAGTCTTCCAGCAGGTCCAACATTTTGGTCATCTACCGAAGAGGAACACCATAACTACAAATTACAAGTTAAGTCCAATGCAATAATTCTTCAAGCTTCAATCATTCACATCAAGTACCTTGTTCAATTTTTATCATTCTTTAAAAATGCTTGGATGCCTGAACTTCTCAGCATGCAAATGAAGAAATATTTCTAGCCTCAGACAGTATGCTGGGGTATGATATTAGACAAAAGAGAGCTTTTTCGTTTGTTTGCTTGTTTTAGTCCCAGAGAATGCATGTTCACCTGAGAAAAGACGAGCACTCTGTGTCCGCCGTCTTTGAGTTTGCGCATCATCTTCTGAAGTAGCATCAGCTTGCCAGCAGCTTTAGTCAGGCCACTGCCCTCGTACATCCCATTGGGCAGCTTGGGAGCTTCCTATTTCACACAGCCAATCAAACATTTGTGTGCTGCAATCACGTTTTTTCAATTAACCATTTACTCATTTGTATCCTCAAATATTACAACTACAATTTACTGAAAGATAAATAATTTAAAGAGAGAAATGTAGACCATACCATAGCAGCAACAGGGAAAAGATAGGGGTGATTACAGCACTTCTTGAGGTCCATGACGACGTTTAGTAGAGACACTTGGTTTCCTCCACTGCGAGTGTTCAGAGCTTCAAAATTACGTGTCAAGATAAACTTGTAATACTTCCTGAATTCACAGATCAAAGAAGTCGATTCAGAACATGCCACTCAGCATAATAAAACACATTTTAAACACTCTAAAGTACTAGGAATTGGTCTGGAACTGAAGGTCATTACACCAAATACATTTAGCAGACACTTATCCACAATGACTTTTAATACATTTTTCCAACAGGGAAAACTCTCATGGAGCAACTTGAGGTTAAGTGTCCTCAAGGGCACAATGCAAGTGGTTTGTGAATCGCATTATCTGTGTTTTGAACCTACAAACTTTGGATTAGCAGCTCAGTTCTTTAACTACTAAGCCACAACAGCACATATATTTAAACTTTGTCCCTCTAGATTTCCTGTAGATGCTTCACTTCAATCACTTATCAAACCCACAGCCTTTGCTTTGGTTGATTTCTCACACATTGCCTCCATTCATCTTGCTGCATTTTTGTTCTCTCTTTTTAACCCTCATTCCACACTCACTTCTGCATGGGGCTGAGCTCCACTCTGACGATTAGCTCAGTTTTAGAGGGCATGTGCTTGAACACATCAGCTTTGAGTCTCCTGAGCATGTGGGGTCCCAGCATGTCATGAAGCTTTTTGATCTGGTCCTCCTTGGCGATGTCAGCAAACTCTTCCAAGAATCCTTCTAGATTACTGAGGAGTGGAAAGAGAGAAAATTATGGTAATTTACATTAAAGGACACCAGCATATGAACTTTGTTTATAGTTCTTTAATAATATGGAACATCGTTCAATAATTATTTTACATTACAAAGCGATATTTCAGTCAGGACGAGTAATCAGCCAGGATTTGGCCATTTTGATATTATCGTTATTATTGATATCATATTGGTGATATGCTGCTTGTTTGTCCGTTTAACAAAAGTTCAAGTAACCTCTGGTTTTACGTGCTTTTTTGTGTCCATCTGCACTGTTTATCTATCTCTGTCAACATGCACTTGAAGGACGTCTTTAAACGTTGAGTTTTTTTAAACGCTGAAATACTCAGACCAGCCCATCCGGCACCAACAATAATGCAGGCGATTATCTAATCAGCCAATCGTGTGGCAGCAGTGTAGTGCATAAATTCATGCAGATACGAGACAGGAGCTTCAGTTAAAGATCACATCAACCATCAGAATGGAAAGAAAATGTGATCTCAGGGATTTGGACTGTGGCATGATTGTTGGTGCCAGATGGGCTGGTTTGAGTATTTCTGTAACTGCTGATCTCTAGAGTTTACTCAGAATGGTGCCAAAAACAAAAAACATCCAGTGAGCGGCAGTTCTGTGGAGGGAAACGCCTTGTTGATGAGAGAAGTCAACAGAGAATGGTCAGACTGGTTAGAACTGACAGTCAGTCTTGGTTCCAAAAAAATCAACCCGGTACCAAAATCGATAAAATCATTAATATTGTGGAACCCAACATTATTCAACAATTCTGTGCATGTCATATTTGCTTTCATACAACTATATTATATCCTCAACAATTGACTGAAACACACACACACACACACACACACACACACACACACACACCTGAATCTCTCTGGTGTGAGGAAGTTGAGCAGATGGAAAAGCTCTTCCAAGTTGTTCTGTAGAGGAGTTCCAGTCAACAATAGCTTGTGCTGCAGTGGGTAGTTGTTGAGAATCCTGAAAAACTGCACAACAAACACCACAGCATTACAATATCAAACTATCATACAAATAAATAAAACAGTCATTTATTGGGGATTAAACCAACCAACTTCCAGCTATCAGCTCTTGAACTTTAACCACAGCACCCTAACTGAACTCAAAGTACAAATCATTTTGGTCAAATTATTATGCAGACTGCCCAAAATGTTTTATCGACAATGTTGGTCTCACCTTTGATTGGTTATTCTTCAGTCTGTGGGCCTCGTCAACTACCAAACACGCCCAGTCGATGGAGCCAAGAACCGCCGTATCAATAGTGATCAACTCATATGAGGTCAGCAGCACGTGGAACTTCACAGAGGCTTCTTTCTGCAGAGTGATGAGGAAATAATCAATACAGATGCTGTGAATTAGATTGTTGAAGAAAAGTGAATGGTCTGCCATACTAACCTTCATCTTAGAGGGTTTCTTGCCTCCTCGGATGGCGTTATTTTCAAAGGAGAACTCGTTTTCTCTGATAATAGCCCTACTGTCCTTGTCGCCTACGTAAGTGACGACGTACAATTCGGGGGCCCACATCTCAAACTCTCTCTCCCAGTTAATGATGGTGGAGAGAGGAGCGCTGACCAGGAACGGACCCTTGGAGTGGCCCTGGAGAAAGAGCGTGAATGCCGCAACATAAACTTCAATGACATTTTTGTGACTTTATCCCTCCTATTGCGTTCTGGAAAGTTCGGAGCCGGGAGAGTTCGATTTTTTTTTAAATACCATGATTTTTGTGACTTTGTCAATACTATCAAAATACACACGATACGTTTGTCTTTTTTCTTCAGATTTTTAAATCAAATTGTTTAAGATAAATAGCCATTTAACTTTTCTTTCTTTCTTTTTTTTTTTTTTTTTACTTCTTTTGTGTTCGTGTGTCAACTTTGACCCGGGCATCAATTATGGCTTTACACATGATATTATGTAGATTTGCATCTTTGCCATACCCTTTTACACACCTTTTTTTTTTATAAATCGCTCACTGGAACTGAATTTAGTTTACAAACATGCGCGCACACACATACACCTAACAGTCACACACAGAAACACACATATTCCTGTACAGACATGACAGATGTAACAAACATAATAAATGAACTATCAATGGTACTAATGTCTTAAGGGGGTGTGGCGAGAGCAAAAGTTCATGCACACATGTGCCATCTGATGCCAAACCAGCCTGCAACAAACTCGCACATCAACATTCAGCAGTTCATACAAGTGAATGGAAAAGATTTTTTGAACATAGCAAATTTAAGTTGAAATGAATACATCAGTTTCATGATTTTTGACCCAAATTGCATTGAGCAGTTATAAGTAATAGGAAATTCATTCAAATTACTGGTAATTCTCACATTAGATGTTAATATATATTATGTTATATTTAGATCAAATTTCACAGAAATGTTGATAATAAAAAAAAAATTATGTCTACACATGTATCACAATGTTTTTTTCTGTAGTTAATGTATATTTTAAAATGTAAAAAAAAGAAGAAAAAAAAAAGCATTTTGTACATTTTAACATGCAAAAAATATCAATCATTTTACATGTACAGTTAAAAACCCATTAATTAATTCCAATATAGTTTTAGATAAAAAATAAAAAACATTGAGTTATGAATGATTTATAAGCTTGAATTGCACCGGGTCAAAACTGACCCACGAATGTAAAAGGTGTATGCATTAGGAGGGTTAAAAGTACTACGGAACATTTCTATGGCCAATAAAACTGATATATTAATACAAATACTTTGTGTCAAGCATAAAACACTATTAAGCAACAGATGGTTCTAAAAGGTAATATTAGACAATACTGTAAAACACCCACACACCTCTTTATAGAGTGAATAGAGGAAAACAGCAGTCTGCACAGTCTTTCCGAGACCCATTTCGTCTGCCAGGATGGTGTCGGTTCCCTGAGACCAGGAGAAGCGAAGCCAGTTCAACCCCTCCAGCTGGTACGGATGCAGCGTTCCGCCTGTAGTGTCCAGATACTCCGGCTGACGATCAAACTTGATAGTGGGCTAGAGGAGGGAGAGAAACGGATTTTAGCCATATACATTTTAGTGTCACTAGTGTACGACCAAACAATGAAGGTGACTTACATCCACGACAGGATTTTCTGGAGGTCGATCAAGTTTTCGCATCTTTCCTTTGATCTTCAGTTTCTTTCCTGGTTTACCTTCATCTCCCATCATCAACTCCCTTTAAAAAGAGTAAAACAGATGCAGCGTGCATATGTTGAGTGTGTCAATGCTTGCCATCTTTCTTACAGATAATGCCCGATTATGCCCATTTAGTGTTCAGTGGCAATTCCAATGTAGACGATGATGTTGAGA
Organism: Moxostoma hubbsi; assembly: GCA_032164185.1. Classification (NCBI taxonomy): domain Eukaryota; kingdom Metazoa; phylum Chordata; class Actinopteri; order Cypriniformes; family Catostomidae; genus Moxostoma; species Moxostoma hubbsi. Next base: position 35,414,513 of record JAVLUX010000026.1, on the reverse strand, counting down.
AGGTAAATGTCGTTCTATGAAACTCCTGCAAGGTTTGCATTTGCTGCAATGTTAGAATTAGGGTTATGAATCTTGTGTATCCAGAGAATGAGGGTTATAGGGACTGTCCACCCAAAAATAACAATTCGCTCATCATTTACTCACCCTCATGATATCCCCGGTGTGTATGACTTTCAAATGTATCACTTTAGAAGACATTAATTTAACCACTAGAGTCGTATGGAGGACGTTTATGCGGAGTGTCTGATTTTTGGAGCTTCAAAAGGTCGGAGCAACATTCACTTGAATTTTAAGGACCTTCTGTTCCAAGATATTTTTAAATCTTTCTTCAAATGTGTTCTGCTGAAGAAAGAAAGTGACACACCTGGGATGGCATGAGGGCAAGTAAATTATGAGAGAATTTTCATTTTTGTGTGAACTAACCCTTTAACATTCACTTTCAGACCTGTAAAGAGGACCATATGGGCAGGGACAAAACACACAGCCAAACATATCAAGATCCATCTTCAACAAAATAGTTTAGCCCAAAATTAAAATTCTGTTATTTACTCACCCTTATTTAGTTCCAAGCCCATTTGACTTTATGCAGAAAACAAAATTTGGGTTGTTTCTTAACAAAAAGTAATGTTTATCTTCAGAAGACTTGTAATATGATGATGATATAACCTTCATGGACTATATTTGTGAAACTTTTGGGTCCTTTTGTTAAGCTTTAAAGTCAGACACTATCCTCTGCCATTGTATTTAAAAGACGGCCCATGATATTCATTAAAACATCTTTTGTATTCTGCATAAGTCAGTCATATGGGTTTGAAACGACAATGGGAGAGAATTAGAACAAATTTAGCTTTTTGGGTGAACTATCAATTTAACAGTAAAGTCCAAGTACATTTAATCTATAAAGTGTTAAGGATGTGCCAGGATGGTGGACTAGTCTGCTAGTCATCCAACAACTGTCTGGTCGACTTAAGTGTTGTCAAAATTACTGGTACGTCGGTACCATGTCGATACTAAAATATAAGTGTTTCTGCAGTACCGAGCACTGACTCAATCCGGGACATCATGCCATGTCCTAGTGTGATTTATTAAATAGCTAAAGGCTGGAATCATACTGTGGAAGAGACGCATACCTTGAATGAATACATAAGTCTGACCGCTTATACGCTTGAAACTCCACAGTAATTGAAAATCATTCACGACCCGTTGTATAATATGATAGAGCAGAGCACTAATTCACTGTGAAACACACAGCACATGTAAACTATATATTTATACACTGTAATTAAATCACAGCATTTGCACTTCAACATCTCAACTCAACTTTATTAATATTGCATTTAAAACAATAGAGTTGACCAAAGTACTTCATAGTAATAAAATTTAAAACGTAACATTTCAATATGACCACATACACAAACACCAGCAATCTAAAACACAAAATACAAACACTACAAAACTGTGTTCTACACAATTATTCACTGTAATAATAATAATAATTATTATTATTAAGCAATATATCACAAGCAAGATTGTGCTGACATGTTGAAAAGTTCCATTTTCACTTTTTTAAAAGTTTTAAGAATTAATTGATTAAACACCATTTTGATGATAAAATTAAACCAAAACATGGAGTTCTGGAAAATAATAATAATAATAATAATAATAATAAAACAACAAAAAGGAAAACATGATTTGGTAAAGATTAAAACCGATTTCATTAGGGCGCTACATAAAAAAAACTTAAGCAACGCATCCCTGATTGAAAAACACTTGCATTTATTTTAACTTATTATTTACATTGAAATGTAACTTTTTAAACAGGCTAAACTGGTGTGTTCAAAAGCACGTCATAACACGCTGTGGTACCGAAATTGGTGTCGAGAACCGTGAAATTTCACTGGTATCGGTACTGACTGCTGACATTTTGGTACCGTGACAATGCTAGGTCAATTATTAACTAGAGGTACAGCAATATATTTTATATATATATATATATATATATTATATATATATATATATATATATATATATATATATATATATATATATATATATATATATAGGTTTTACCGATTAATCTGTGACGATTTTTAAGAACTGTGTTGCTTTTAAGAACTATAGGTTATCGGCAAAAAATATGCAGATTGTTGTAAATGTTTCTTTTTTATTATTATTATTATCATCTCTCATCAATAAACAAAACTCTTTATCAGTTGAACACATAAGCAATACAAAGCTTAATTTGCTAAATACATAAGAGCATATTAAAGACGATAAGCCACTGACATTTCAAAATAAAGAGTTCCTGATGCGTTTGGTCTGGTTTATAGTCATAAATCCCACGTTATACACCAAATCTTCATTGTTTTGGTTATTATTGGAAGTTTGGTTGTACAATAAACTGCTTTTGGGATTTTATTCATTTTGGAGCCTCTGCGACTTTCATAGAAATGTAATATTTAGAAATGTTTTATCATTCTATACATCCAATTTTAAAAACTATCATCTGATTAATCGGCTATCGGCCTGTTGCACCACCTTAGTTACCGTATCGGCAAAATACACTACCGGTCAACTTCTACAAAAACTAATATAATAATGTCCAAATGTTTAAGATGCTTTGGAGAGATTAAAGTCCTCTGCTGATTCTGTCTTGACAATGCTTAAATAAATAGTTGCATTTAAAAAAGGTTTAATCTGCTCGATATTACGAACTACATGTGTACATATTATCTAGCAGTTCTGCGTTTATATCTGCGCAGTGAGGATCACCCTGAAGCACTCCGGTTACGTTGATGTGTGGCATTCTGCGATCAGATTGCACATAAGTTGTTCTGTAATGGAGCCTTTCTTACTGATAGTTTTGTGCAATACGATGTTATAATCATTTAGCCCATTTATTTGTTGAATATCCATTCGTTACCATGTTGAAGTGCTACACTTAGCATCCGTATATTTCCTCTGAAATGCGTCTAAACAGGGTCATGTGAACATAACGGATAATTTAAACATTATTATCCTTAACACCGACTACAAGTTCAAACAACCGACGACTAGTCAATTAAGAAAATTGGTAGTTTTGCACATCCCTATAAAAGGTGTATACCTATGGTTCCAGTACTGCAGTTTGTAGGTGTCAAACTCAGGAATGTCCATATCGTCCCCCTCCCATGTGGACTGATCATACGCCGTATCTCTCCACTTGATGAGGTAGTGACAGTTATTCTTCTTATCCACACTAAACAATGGAATAGACATGTGAGTAAAGCCATGAAATTAATCGCAAGTGATTCAATTCAAAGTAAATCTTAAGGTCATCTCACCTGTGGTTCAGGATTCTGTAAATCATCATCCACTCCATCTTGATGCCGAAGCGGTAGTATTTCTCTTCCATCCGAGCATAGGTGGGGTCTTTGCTCTTTCTCTTCTCACTCTTATCCTCATCTCCCTCAGTGCCAAAGTCAATGGGCGTTGGCTCATCCATGTCGTTCTTGCGCTGGTAGTTTCTGAACATCACCTGACAGTGCATCTCCAGCTAGAAAGAGTGAGAAATTGAGTGAGTGTTGTTTCAGGAAAGAAGTCTCAGAGCTAAAGAGTTGATTTGCCTCATGTGAAAACTATTTTTCCGAACTCGGGTGGAAATTAAGGAATCGCAAACAATTCCACTTGAAACCAGGTTTCCTGTAGTACGGTTCACAATATTACCTCTTTTGTGAAAGTGAACTGCGATTGATGATGTATTATTTGTCTATTCTACTGTTAGGACTCCCCATTATGAAATCATACAAGTTGTGGGCGGCTGTGGCTCAGGTGGTAGAGCAGGTCGGCCACTAATCGCTGGGTTGGCTGGGTTCGATTCCCGGCCTACATGACTCCACATGCTGAAGTGTCCTTGGGCAAGAAACTGAACATCAAGTTGCTCCCAATGGCAGGCTAGCACCTTGCATAGCAGCTCTGTTGTCATTGGTGTGCGAGTGTGAATGGGACACAGTGTAAAGCGCTTTGTAAAACCGCTAAGGTTAAAAGGAGTTATAAAAGGGCTTTTCCACTGCACGGTACAGCTCGACTCTGCTCACTTGTTGGGGGTTTTCCACTGTGGATAGTACCTGGTACATTTTTTAGTACCACCTCAGTCGTGTTTCTAAGCGAGCTGATACCAAATGTGACGTCAAAACCCTGCAGATCACTGATTGGTCACTGGACTGCATCACTGGATTTGGATATGGGACATCGAACCACTAGTTTTAAAGTTAGCAACAGTGATAGCAGTATCATTTCTTCACACGACTTTCTAATTGTAAAAAGAAATGGCTGTGTGCTAAACTACGCCGTGGTCAATAAACAAGGTGCAGACGTTCCTCTCGTTAGCAACGAATGAAACGAAAAACTTTCAAGTGTCTCAGCTGTTGGCCACACACGGCTACTACCGGACCTACCAACAGTATAAGGAAAAAGTACCAAAAAAATGTAAGTGATTACAGGACCATTAAGGACCACAACTGCCAGATTGGTTCAAACCGGAGAAAGTAGAAGTGGTTCGACCAAATGGACGCTATGGATGGTACGTTAACTCTACATTCTGCTTGAAAGCTTCACTTTATTTAGTTGACCAGCTACTGGAAGCTTCTAAAACAACCAGGCCAATTTAACTGTTACTCTTGTGTAAAATCACCATTCAACAACTGCTTTATGCTGCACAATGAGCTAGTAGCTAACAGCTAGCGGTCGTGTTATTGTTTTGGTCAGTAATGTTTGTGTCGTGTTTAAGATGATGTCACGGCAGTAGAGGCGGCGCAACTATGATGATGAGCCTATAAACCCAAACACGTGGAGTCGGCACTAAACTGAAGTGGAAAAGCAAGCTCAGAAAACAAAAGCGAGTCGAGTCGATTCGAACCGTAACGTGTAGTGGAAAAGTGCCATAAGTGCAGAACATTTACAGGATTCAAATCCATTTTATTATTATTAATATCAACATCAAATATTTATAAATGAATCATTAAAATATGAACTTATTGAAAACAAGTTTCTTTACTCTGAAACTGAAAAGTCGAGACATATTTTCAGAATTGGTAGTCCTCTTCTTGCTGCGAGACGAAAACGGAACAAGACCCAACGTTGTTATTGGTACCTGTAGTTCAGTGACCCAGGAGCAGTGCCAGAAGGACAGATTCTGCCATTTGACGAAGAACTCCCTCTCAGGGCGACCGGCCAATGGTGTGGGGTCAGGCGCATCAGCTGGGAGGTCAGTGGTGCGGGGAACAGGGGTCGGAGGAGGAGGTTCAGTCCAGCGCCAGGTCAGAATCTTCTGCACTTTACCCTTCATACCAGGACACTGAAAACAGAATGAGACATGACAAACTGTCAAATACAGCAATAAAACACTTAGGATAAGTAACCTCAGGATAAATTGACTTTAAAAAAGCCTTAAAAGTGCACAAGTACTTTTTTTATTTCAGGTTGCAGAATGACGCAAACGTTTACCGTTACGATGCTGCTGTAAACTTACTCACTGTAGAAATAACTTGTTCATAGCCATATTTATGACCCGTAATAAAAAAAATTGCAATTGAAAGTGTCCAATAAAACGGGGTTTCCGAGATAAAGCAGTGTTCAGCTACTTGTGATCAACCCTACCCTCTTGTAAAATAAAAAGTAGAGATACTTACAAGAGAGATAGCCTCCTTACAAGTTCAAACCAGTAAATGATTGACTCACAGTGCAGCGTGGGCAGATCCATTCTCCGTTGGGTATCTCAGGCAGGGGTGGATTGAGACAGTGTATGTGGTACGAGGAGGGACAGGAGTCACAGCACAAAAGCTCTCCACCATCCTTACACACTCTGCAGAACTCCATGTGATGATCGTCCTCTTCTGCCTCACCAACTTCTGCCTCATTATCCTCCTCACCGTCTGATCCATCCTCACGAGCCTCCCATTGGATTCCCATCTTCTCCTGAGAGACAAAGAGTTAATTTCATTATGTGGATTACAACTGTAGCAAGTCGATTAGCAGAGTTCTTATGGGGAAAACAAATAATCAAACATCAGGGCATAGTTTGCCATTTTAAAATCTGACTATGTGGGTTGGTTTTTGTCCGAGACGTAGCCTGGTGGGAATAGTGTGCATACTCAAATTGCTTGGTGGTGCTTATTTGCCAAAAAGCCAGAAAAAGGTTGGCTCTAAACAACTCATGAGGACTAAAGTTGGTTCAAACAGGTGTTGCGCCTTAAAACAACTAGATATTTGCATTTAATTTAGTTAAACGAAGAAAATGTGTTGCTTGCCCATGCAAAACTCGCCACAGTAATGCTAGAGTGTAGTAGCTGGACCATATTTCTTTATTTATGTGCATGATGTAAACACGTTCAGATTGAATAACTGAAGTATGCAATTTCCCACCAAATCCATCCCGGCAGCTATAAAATATAAATCATTATTATAGGCTTATCATAGTAAATCAGGGTAAGACAAAACATGGTTTGGAAGATGGATTGTTGGTGTACTTGCTCATTAATGAAATTGTTCATTTCTAACAAAAAAATCTTACATAGTGTAGCTTTAATGAGGAAAACACTGTGCATTATCCATCGGAGATATCTGTGCCAGGCAGTGCTCACACCTCTCCTCAAGGGACTTTAGAAAACACTAAATATACTCACAGCCCCACTAAACATAGATCAGATCGATCAGGTCCTTTTTGTGTTTTTACTCTTACTGTCTTAGTTCATCACAGGAAGACACTCACACAGTGTGGGCAGCTCCAGGTGCCTTCTGGTGCCTTTTCCATATCAGGGTCCAAACAGACCATGTGATATGCTCGTGGACAGGTATCACAGAGAATGATCTCTCCTCCCTGCTGACAGACCTCGCAGTAGTCCTGATGATCCGTCTCGTAGCCATCACCATCCTCATCTCCTAGCAGAGAAAGAGAGAGTATACTTACACCTGAAATTAACATCTGCCTTGGTTGATCCGACCGTAAGTGGTCAGTCGAGATATGCAGTTTACACCTGAAGTCTAAAATATAGGGGATGGGACTCATATTTGACTACATACATCACTTTAGTGACATTTCTGGACACACTGGGCTGAAAACTGATTCTTTCAAATGTGACTTTGGAAAAACTACCCCTTATTTGATTTTTCTCAAAGGGATAATGACACAGACATAGAGAGTGAGTCACAAGGTGTTGTCTTGGCCTATTTAAAGGCTAATACAATTGCAAGGAAAGGGAGATCCTCACCCTTTTTCGTCTTCTTTTTGGGCTTCTTTTTAGCGCTGCTGCGACTACTGCGGCTGTTGGATCCATTTGACACGGACACACTGTTCATACTGCCATCATCAAAATCACTGTCCACATCAACATCATCCTCTTCACTCTACAAAAATGATTTTGAAACTATTGAAAATGGTTATCTATAAGACGCAGAGAGAAATATGTTGCAACTCCATTCCTCATGGAATGACCAGAAAATGACTTTCATATGTCATTAGTGAGATGCTACATCAACAATTAAAAACACATGAGAACCAAGAACAAACTTTGCTAATGGAAAAGGTTGGAGGACAATTTTGAAGGTAAGAAAAAAAAGGGAAAGAGTCGACAAAGCAGAAGTTCTTACAGATGATCGTTTCCTCTTGCTGTTGAAGCCGCCTAATTTGATCTTCAGTGGAGCAACCTTCTTGGTCTTCACCTTTTTCTCCTGAGGTTTGGGGGCGGGCTTGGGCTTCTTGCGTGCATTTGGACCTTAAACACAGGAATTTACTTTTTGGCAAACAAAAAGATGGCAAAGAAATCATACGTAAATAAAAACCCTTTAAGCAGCAGGGTATCGATACAGATTTCCCGATTCGATTCCGATTCACAAGGTCTCCAACTCATATGGGTATATTTCAGTTATAATATCCCATTTGCTTACATATGAAATAAATTCTCTCCCAGCTAATATGAAAATATTAATTGAACTAATTATATATATATATAAAAAATTAATGGGGTTAGTTTTAGTAGTAAATGGTTTTTCATCAATTTGGTCACATTTTAGCTTTTTAAAAATTTACAAATTCTTTAATGAACCAGAGAGAGCACGTTACACCACTCTTTGTCTCTCTCTCCACTGGCTGCCGGTTGATGCACGTATTAAATTCAAGGCCCTGATGCTGGCATACAGAACAGTCACTGGGTCCAGTCCAGCATACCTAAAATCATTTCTGCAGAGCTACTCGCCCACCAGAAGCCTGCGGTCGGCTAAGGAATGTCGCCTTGTTGTACCAACACAAAGAGGCACCAAAACACTTTCCCGGACTCTCAGTTTCATCATACCACATTGCTGGAATGACCTTCCCAACTCCATCCGTGAAGCTGACTCACTCTCTTCAAAAAAAACGGCTAAAAACACATCTTTCCAAGAGCACTTAACCAGTCACAAAAAAAAAAAAAATTCTTGTTGCACTTAAAATATGTTTTGTATACTATTCTGATGCTAGTAAAACTTTGTAGTATGGCACTTTTCATACAAATGTCTCCTTAAGATGATTCACTTATGTTTTATTTATGTAAGTCGCTTTGGATAAAAGCATCTGCCAAATGAATAAATGTAAACAAATCAATGTATTTAATCAATACATATAATACTATATTGCATATATATTATATTTTGTTACATTTGTATTGTTTAATTACATAACTTGTACTATTTACAGGTATTTACACTGATTTGTTGAACACGTGCTAAAAACCTGTCTGTCTCTTCACAAATAAGTCACGAACATCTCATCTTTGGACACACATAAAACGTAACATCTTTTACTCTCAACACCCCAATGAAGCACATGTGAATAGCGGAGATGTTCGTGTGCATAATTGCAGCATTAAGTTCTCTTAAGTATTTTAACTGTGATCTACTGTAAACATCTGATAAACACCTTAAAAATTGGGATTACACACACTTTAAATCACTACATTGATCAAGCTAGGACTGACATTCAATTTTTTTTACCCACTCACCCTTGCCCTCTTTAGTCTTGGCTTTGCGTATGGGAGCCACTGGAGCAGACTCAGCACTGAGTTGGGCTGCAGGTGGAGATTCGGCTGCTACAGGGATGTCTACCATTACAGCTGCAGAAGCAGCCACCAGGGCCGTGTTGGCAGCGGCCGAGCCCTTCAGAGGATTGTTAGTGCTGAACTCCCGCCACTTTGCACCCAGAACCATCATCATTTTGGAAACTGCAATTTTGGGATTTTTGGCAGCAATCAGGGGCCTGTCAGATAATGGGGGTGAAAAAAAACAGCATGATCATGGGCAAAATCTCTTCACATCACTATCTTGGCATTATTCCCCATGTTCACATCCAGAATCATATCATGATTATGCTTCATACACTGTCATCATGGAAGGTCATGCAAAAACCTTATGGGTCGTTCACATTAAATGTGTATGTCTGCACTGTTATTTTAAAGGGGTCATGACATACTCTATTTTAGTTTTATTATCTTCCTGAGGTCCAGTGATAATGTTAGTAAAGTTTGTTTTGCATCAAAACAATAATAATTTAGAAAAACAGCCTGTGGCCCTATAAAACGCTCGGTTTTGGCCTACTTTAAACTTCAGCGTTATCGCCCAATGTTATGACTGGCTTACATCGTGCAGCCCCTAGAATACACAGCCATACAGGCACAAATCAACAGAAAATGAACAAGCTCCACAACATTATAAAACTACATTTCAGGGTTTACACGTCGCACACCCAATACATTGCATCCGAACATAGTAAACTGTTCACGTCAAACAGTCATGAAATTTGAAACATTCCTGAATGGAATTTGTTACTTACGATTGGGTCCAACAGTGTTTTTAACTGTCCCAACTTTCAATAATAGCTCATTAGCAAAGCTGGAATCATGTTGTGACTGGTTCACAAGCAATCTAAGCTGATTTGACCCAAAAGTAGAAGTGGAATATACCAGAATAGATACATTTACATTTATGCATTTGGCAGACGCTTTTATCCAAAGCGACTTACAGAGCACTTATTACAGGGACAATCCCCCCAGAGCAACCTGGAGTTAAGTGCCTTGCTCAAGGACACAATGGTGGTGGCCGTAGGGATCGAACCAGCGACCTTCTGATTACCACTTATGTGCTTTTAGCCCACTACGCCACCACCACACCATATACATTTTTTACGCAGCACATATCGCCGGAAACGCATCAAACCGATTCAAAATGTCCATCTAGTACAGGGATGGCCAACTCCAGTCCTGGAGAGCCACAGTCCTGAAGATTTTAGCTCCAACCCTAATCTAACATTCTTCAAACCAATCAATCTCCAGGATAACTTTTAAAAAATTAAGAGCAGGTGTGTATGTTTAGAGTTGGAGCTAAATTCTTCTGGAGAGTGGCTCTCCAGGACCGGAGTTGGCCACCTCTGATCTAGTGCATGTTTAAAACTAAGTCAGATGAGTGCAAAAACCCATCCAGGATGTGTTTAAACTCAAGAGATGGAAATAGAATGGGGGTTTCCTTTTAAGAGTTATAACTTGACATTGCGTCTTTTAAAAGTGACGCCAGATGCATGATAATGCTTAAAGCAGTTAGTCTAGTACATGTTTATGTAGAAAAAAAATTAAGGAAGGTGTCCTTTGCAAGTCTACTTTGGTGTAGATGAGTCTTCCATGACAGATGAGGCTCATCTCTCTCCTCTTCCCTTGTCTGACTGAGTGCCAGTAGGCGGGTCAAGGGTGCGCCATTGTAAAAGTGGGCATTGATGTCTTGCAGTAGAGGCATCTTTTGCTGACATATTGGCCCTTGTGACGCCACAAAACCCACAAATTCAAAATGAGCCGTTTTACCAGCTTGATTTAATAAACATTTTTTCTATTGAGGAAGTTGAGTTCTCAAACCTACAGTGTGTTTTTATAGTAGAATGACCTCTTATATGTCAAAAGATAAAGGAAATTGGATTCCTCATGTCATGAACCCTTTAAATATTCTTCTATGTCAACATGCATTAAGACTGACGATTTTGATCAATGTGCCACGTTAAAGACATGTCAAGCTAAAGGAATTTCAACTCAAGAAGTTGTTCCATTCATTGCAATGCGTCTAGACTTTTTTAACCCAAGTATGAACGGTCTCTAAATCTGTTTAACCACACAGTAGTAGCAGCAGCAACAATATTTAATCTACAAGCATCTATTTTTAGCATGCAGGCCTCTAAATTGTTGACACAGCAGTTAGGAATGCAACTTCTAAACCTTAGAGAAATAGATGTCATATTCAATTCGATGCAAAAAACAAAACAAGGATGTGGTAAAATAGTGCAGACTGTTCAGATAAGTCAGTTGATATTCATAATATAATCATACCTGACGAACTGACTGAATGCCTTATAGTTAGTCAGAGTTTTATAGTCCTCCTCCGTGAAGACATGGTCAATGTCCTCCATCCCCCATGTATCGAGCAGTTGAGATGAGGACTTTGGCTCCTTCAAATCAGTTCAGATGTGGAAGCACGTTCAAATACAGTTATGTTCATATATTACATGAATTTAAGCCAAGTATATTTGCATTAAATAACAAAATATCAAAGCAAGTGTCATTTATTTTCAAGAAAGTGAACACATGCACTATTACAAAAAAATATTTAAGAGAACTTGTAGTTTCTCATATCGCCTACCGAATCATCATCATCCTCGTCGTCCTCTTCTTCAGGTTCCCTCCGTTTGGAGGCAGTTAAGCTTCTGTCTACACCAGAGCTGCTTCTTTTCTTGTCCTTTGCAGTGCTGGCTTTCTTCTTCTTTTTCTTGCCTGGTGTGTAGTTACTCCCCTCGCTGTCTGAGCGGTCTTCTTCACCATCGTTCAGATCAGGGCCGTCTCCTGGCTCTGGAGAACTCATGCCAATATCCTGGAGGATACACATGATATTTTTAAATGGATGCATTATTCTTTTAAATCGCTTTTGGGTGCTTTACGGGTTCCAATTATGCAAAAATGTCCAAAGGGATTAAATCAATTCTTCTTTTCCTAACCAGGCATGATGCAACAACCATGGACAGACAATCAGTATGTTTACATGCACTTTAAGAGTTAAATTGTAAATGCTTTAGTCCAACTGAAATTGTACCACATTCATTTTTAGCACGGCTTAACTCAGCACTGGACCACAACTGACTTTTGCAGTGTGCTCATGCATGTTCAGAAATCTACTTCCTCCGCTAACATAGTTCACATATTAAGTTACTCATGGTCATGTGTAGTTGGACAGATAGATGAAGACTATAGCTCTACTACGCAAAACCCTGGTAGCTTGTTTATATACATGCATGTACATGTACTGAATGTTGCACACTGCCAATGAAAGAAGATGTTTAATGTACAGTTTTGAAGAGCAGGATTTTGGAACAAAGAGATTTTACATTGATGTCCTTGTGTATTTGGGATCCTTGTGCACAGGCTGCAATCGATGTACTCAATGATTCAGCCAGATAAACCCCATCTACGTGTTCAGTAAAGGAGGTCACTAGACCAGTTAATCAGGACAGCATTACATTTAGCAGCCCAAATTAAATTGAGCAGTTAACATGGCTTAATGTAACAAAAACAAAAGCTCCCAGTCTTTTGAAAATAATAGCTGCAGATTCCATTAATGAAGCAGTACGTTCAGGTTTAGGTAGTTTCAAAAATGTAATTGTGTACCTCTGATATTAGCAGTCATTAGGACATGATATCCCATTTGCTACGCCAACAAAATACCTGTTTTTCCATTAAGACATTGATAATGGGGGAGGACAGCTAATACTGCATTCTCAGAGGTTCTGCACACAAACACTTATAGAAAAAGCCATTACCTCTCTGCGAGAGCGATTTCTCTTGCTGCCTTTGCTCTCACGGTTACTTTTTTTGGCTTTCTTCTTCTTCTTCACCTTTGGGGGTTCATTCTCTGACAACTCCTCATCCAGGTCGTCCTCGTCTGTAGAACAAATGTGAATCATTTCACTGTCACTTTAGCATATAGGAGCATTTATGAATTTAGTCTGATGCAGAACTGCTAGTAAATATAATATAAATCGTCAATGGCGTCATTCAGTGACATTAACTTTTAATATAGTAATAGGATTGCAATAGATTAGTAATGTAGAATTGATTCAATTCCAGCAATTTAAGCTTAGTTGAAAGATGAACTCATCTAATGCAATATCAGTAATTCTGTGCCATTTTAAAATTTCCTATAATACAGTATAAGGGAGATGAAACTCACCATCAGATACAGAAATTGTGGCAAGACTTTTTTTAATGGAATTACTAATGGTAAACGAGAACAATTTTGCTTATAGGTTATTTCCAGGACAGGCAGAATGTGCCGACTTCCTGAGCTGATTTTAGGTGAAAAATCAAGGTGAATTTTGTTGAATTTATAATTCATGTGCTTAAAGCACAACATTTAGCCAAAATATTTAATAAACTTTACAGGGCCAGAGAATGTGTAGAACTATGTAGGCAACTCTGCCAAGTTCTGTGAGCACGGACTCTGTGTGTTCCTGGTTATTAGTAACAGGACAGTCACATGGTGGGCAGCTTTTTGTAACAGAATTGCAAATGGCAAACCTGAGAAAATGTACTCTTTGGCCATATCCCATGGTAGTATTTGGCACAACCCTTCACACCACATAAACTTTGGAAGTGGCAAGATTTTACTAGCTTTACATATTCCATTGGACAACAGTACTTTAAAAATATTGCAATGGATGTGGCTCAGATTTTGTTTTGAAAGTCAATACAGACAATATAGCTTTCCCTCCATGTACGATATAGCCTCATTAGCCAATAGTTTACACTATTGAGCCAGTTGTGTTACCACCATCACTTCATTGTGTCTCCTTGGGGCTTCCTCTTGGCCAATGGCCAAACGCCTTTGGCCCACCAATTACCATTCGGTCAAAGAAGGCAAACTGGGGATTGAGGCGGGGTCAATGTCAAAGGGGGAGTTTCGCTGAGTCAGGACTCTTTCCACCAAGGAAAGACCAAAATAAGCAAACAAAGAGCAGCTATAGTCTCCAAAATGTTCAATTCGAGGGCTAGCTAGTCTCCATGGTCTGATACCTCGGCATGAGCTTCCCTCTTGCTTGTGAAATGGGTGGGGTGTGTGACGTTGGTACCAGAGAGGCGTTTTAATCCTGCACTTTCCCATCTTCCTACCAAGAAAAGTGCAAAGGAATGCCACTTGAAGTCGAACTTCCAACTTGGACACTTGTGCATAAATCTTAAACCCCAAAATCTTTAAACCCCAGGTGCATGACGTCACACAAACATGTTGGCACCCAGGGAGATGTACAAATTTAGTGATAAACATTCACTTTTATCAAATAATATTGATCAATGAGTCAAAGTATCTACATTGCTTGATATTAAAGTTTGTAACAAACGTTTGTAGAGACAGGTGTACAAAACATGATAAATTGTACCCTCTTTTGACAATTAAACACCTGTAGCATGCTCATGTTGCAGCATTGCTTATTTGGGTTGCTAGGAGAAGTCTCTGGTGACTGTCAAAGATCTGCTAAGCTAATGGGAGCGTTTCAGTTGTCATGTCATCTTCCGTGCATCTGGCAATAGAATGACTTTATTGTCAGAGATTGGATAAAGTAGGAATATCCCGCATCCGACTTGGAATGGAATGCAGAATAAGGGCGGGTTTTATGGAAACATTGCAGGGCTATTGTCCCGATGGTGGAAATGCAGATCAATTTTGGGCTTGCGGCTCAAGGCTACTGGCCAGTTGATAGCCCTGGCCCGGTAGTGGAAACGTGGCAACTGAATTGCCAAACTTCACACTGAATATGCTAATGATTATACTAGCATGACTAATGGATCTTTTCAGCAGTGACATCAATTTGTAGGCGAACCCAGGAGACTTATTTGCTATGGGTTCCCTCTGGATTTTCCAACTTCTGAGTAAAAGAATGTCTGTGGTAAACATTACAACATGACGATACATGGACATTTTGTTCCACAACATAAACTACACACTTTCATACCTCAACCGTGAATTTTGAAGTCTTGGTGTTCTTTTTTGTTGTTGTTGTGTGTGTTAATTATGCAGTTTGGCTTCAAAATTCACATTTGAGGCATGAAACACGTCCACGTAACGTCAAGTAATGTTTACCACAGGCCTTCTTTTATCAGAAGTTGATAAAGCTAATTCTCTTCTGGGTTTTTGGACTACACGCTGAATAGCCTTAGTCAAACAATATGGTCTTTTAATGGTCGATATCTTGAGAGCAGCGGCTGAAGGCCAGTATATAATGCAGACATATACAACACAAATCAATAAGTGAACAAAATAGTACAAATTAACAGTTTTTACACCAAATGTATTCAATTCACAATTAAATGTTAAAAAAATAGTCCATTGAAAATGGCTGAAATAACCACAGCTTTTGAAGCGGTCAAAGCCGATAACTTGGCCTGACCAATATAGTGGTCTCACACTAGATGTGTGATTGAAATTAATCTTACATACTGGCTTAATTGATTTGCGAAGCCAAAAATTCAAACACCATGTAGACGTCAATGCAAGTGTATTTTGGCCCCATTAAAAAAAAGCACATTGAATGCCTGGGCAAAGCCCCCCTTAAAACATTTCCCTGTAAAACTGGCGTCACATCCGACTCCTGCACAAGCAAACTGATGTGCAAAATATTTAAATCAAAACGTACACAGGTCGTTGTTTTGGAGGCACCCCCGATGTCTTTGAGCGTTCATACTAAAGGCCGATAGCCCGCGAAATGAGAGTGAACGCATTGAGGATCTTCACGCGTCAAGCTCAAACGCGCACGCGACTGGTACCGGTAGGCCGCGAGGCAACGATGACTGTCACACAACACAACAAAACACCATCAATATTGCTTGCAACATCAATGCAACCGTGTGCGTTTAAATTAATGTTGTATATTGTATTTGACTCTTTAAGTCTACTATCTGTCTAGTATTTTTTGGTTTTGCCGGTTGGTCGACGGTGAGCCACGTAAAAACCCGGCAACACGAAACCACTGACAGAAAATCGTCGACGCAAATGAATGAGCGACTTGAGTATTTAAGTGACAATTTACTACTGAAAGCTTTGCACAAACGCAACAACCCCGCGTGTTGTTTACTTAGCCGACTAGCCGCCGGTTGATCGGAAACTGGTCTCGTGCATCCCGTTAGTTTTACTCAAGTGCGCTCCATAAAATACCACACAAATCATAGGTTTGATACATTATCTAGGTTTTATTCACGTCAACAAAAGGACAATATCAACAACACCACCACCACCACCACTGCCGAACCGTGTTGAGTTGGATGACTAGCGTCAGTAAACGTGAATGTTTTTACCTTGCATGATTGGCCGATGTTCAAAATCATCTCTTTCGTCCTCACTGCCGGACATATCGATGATACTTCCACCAGCTAGAGGGGTTTGTGGACGCTTGTGTGCCGATTTTGTCCTCCTCTGGTGCCTTCCTGAAGCCGGGGGAGGCAGAAAATAAAAGAACAATAAAAACGGAAGTTAATAGTCACGGTAGCATGCTAATCATATTGGTCAGTCAATGGCAATATCCGAAAAGAAAGCAAATATTTCGAAGAGTGGTGCTTAAATACACTTTTTGGTTTAGCGCAAGTTGTGAAGTATCTTTAAACTTTAAAAATGCTAAGTTATGGTCATCTAATAGGCAAACAGTAATCAGCTAAGCAGGCTAGTGATGCTAACCAGCAAAATGAAACTGAGCCGGCATGTTACAAACGCGATCTCCATAACTTTTTACGGTTCATTTGAGTTACTTGCTTTCACGTGTGTACATAGAACAATTTATGTAAACACAAACATAATTAATACAAACAAAAGTATACTCACACAACTTGTTCTCCTTTTCAAATACACTGAGGTGCAGCTAATGCAATCCAATATGTCTCCACGTGGAATGGCGCCTTTTCAGTTCAATACAATTAGTAAATTTCCCAGTTTCTAATGAAAAGGTAGTAAAAAAGTATATGTGGGTTATGTATTTCTTAGCTGCGGGATGCACACAGCGGCGCAGTTTCTCCCTCTGCCACTTACACCCTTTGCATAGACACAAAGAGATCAGGGGCCAGACATCCCATAATAATCTCCCTTCCCATATTCACACATACAAATACATACAGACATTCACCCCTCCCCCCACTGCATAGTTACCTTGCAACATACAGACCATAATAACCCCCATAGACAGACACACACACACACACACACACACCAGACCCTATCTTCCCCATTCCACCATGCACTTAGCAACCGTTGTCATGGAGACAGCAACCCCCCTCCCACCCCTGTTACCATCCCATAATAATAATGAGCATAGTCACTGACATCCCACAATAACTATAACTGAAAAAAACGAAGGAACGTGGACCAGTTCCTTATTATTATTCTGTATATAGACTGTGAGTACAGTAGCAATTAGGGAGCACATAAAATGGCATACATAATCAAAACTTGCACGGCTCCTATAAAAGTTACTGGGTTTCAGGCCTCAAGTCATTTTAGCATGCAACTGCGTTCGAACACATGCCTCTTAAGATTGCATTGGGGTCCAAAACAAGAGCTAAACCAGCAGATAACAGCACGAATAACCTAAGGTGTACATGTTTTGGGTTCAAGGCCACATTCAAAGCCGCTCTGCACTCAAGTTTTAGTTTCACATTGATAACCAGCATGTGAATGGCTTTTTGGCCCTTAAATAGCTGCATTTAAGGGCCAAAAAGCCATTCACATGCTGGGATGTGATGTGATCAAATAAGGCCTTGTCCAACAAAGTCATAGTAGACTGGCCGCAACAAAACATGAGTATTGTATTTTGTCCTCCATTGCTTTTTCACCACGTTTTCATTCAACTTGGGTTTCTCCATGTTCAAATATTACTCTAACCAATGAGTAGAGCAGTGAAATTAAACACTGTAAAAGACCTTGACGCTCATACAGTCCGACACCATTCAAGTTTGTCCATGCACACACTACATATGTGTTTGTACCTATGTATACAGTATGTAGATGTATATATGCAATTTCTCTGAGGGATGGGAGTGGTAGACACCATAGGCTATAATTGCATATCAAAAAAATATAGAGGTGGTTGTCATGACAACCCACTCAGGCATACCCCTCCTCCACACTCCAAAGCACCAAATATCCAGTAATAATGTCTCGGCCAAAAGAAAACACAGATCATAATATTCTTCCTGTGCTGGCAGTTGTCATGGAGATATGCAAGAAAGAGGTGTTCTGGGTTTCTGCGCTTATGTCTGTGTTTTTGGGGGAGTGGGTGGAAGGGAGGGAGGGGTTTTAGATTACAATGCATACTAAAATGGATACCATAATACTCTTTTACGCTCTCCGCCAGTGCCCTCCCTCCCCCACACACTTACTGCTCAAAATGTGACTCCATAACCGAGTGAAAGGACCACATATGGACACCATCAGAGATGTCTACTGATGAACTAGATGTAAAGGAAGTTGGGAATATGGGCACAGTGGGAAACGACTGGACAAGCATACAAACTAATAGGCCACCAATTCCAGGGAATGTGCTGGATTGTTTAACAAATCACTAATTTTGCCCTTTGAACATATGGTAGGCATTGAATGACAGTTCTCAATTGTAAATAGTTAGATGGGCTGATCTTAAGAGTCACATTTGCCCTAAAGGGACCCAGCATGGATGGTATCAACTCAACACATTCAATATACATTTGCTGTATTGTCCCCACATCTGCCTCGTCTATATCATCATATTCCCAACCCCCACAATGCATGAGCATAGCAACCAATTAATTTGAACACACAGATGATGTTTGAATTTCTTTAAATAAACAATGAATATCATTTCGAATGCATCGCCTTGCTTTATTGACCCACCTTAAAAAGCTAAAGAAGTTTAATTCTGTTTTTAACAGCCATTTTCATCTATGATTATTGATCATACTTGCAGTGCCATCAAGGGAGGGAAAACCGCATAATATTACATTGCGATATTCTAATGAGCATTTCCCCCCCAACCCATCCCAATCAAACCGTTGCCAATGGAAACATTTGAAATGAGGTCAAATCATCACTCTTTAATAATAAATGGAATTTCAGCGGCCTTGGACTGTAATACTGTATGTTCATGCATGTATAAGATTTATTTGGTGCATTGGGTCAGCCATAACATCACTCATTTGTGTGGATGAATTATATATCAAAAATATATATATCTCCAATAATAATACAAAGACATATCTTTTTATGGAATATATTTGTATCACAAAAGTCATTTTTTTTAATGAATATTAAAATTTCAAACAGCCTGTCAGTCAATGTCATGCTAATGAAAACTATTGCTGAATTACTGTAACTGAAAAGATTTACACTGACTGAGAACTGAATAAGGTACAGATGTCTACCTAGTTATTCATGTGATTATCTAACCAGCCAATCGTGTGGCAGCAATGCATAAAATCATGCATATATGGGTCAGGAGCTTCAGTTAATGTTCACATCAACCATCAGAATGGGGAAAAAAAATGTGATCTCTGTGATGGCTTGATTGTTGGTGCCAGACGCGCTGATCTGGGATTCTCATGCACAACAGCCTTTACAATGTACTCTGAATGGTGCCAAAATAAAAAAACATCCAGTGAGCTGCAGTTCTGGGTATGGAAACTCCTTGTTGATGAGAGTGGTCAACGGAGAATGGCCAGACTGGTTTGGGCTGACAGAAAGGCTTCGGTGACTCGGATAACCGCTCTGTACAATTGTGGTGAGCAGAATAGCATATCAGAATACACAACAAGTCAAACCTTGAGTTGGATGGGCTACAACAGGATACCATATCAGGCACTTTATTAGGAACATATTGTTCCTAATAAAGTGCTCAGTGAGTCTACACTAAAGATAGGATACATTGACTTGAGCTGTGTACTAAATAACACACTGTGCATTTATACTACACACTATGCGCTCAGCCATGTTGTGTATGAATTTTCAGTGTTGTATCGTCTCAAATAACGTTTTTACTTCACAAAAGCATAAAAGTGCTTTTAAACACATGCGATGTGTTGCTGCTAGCTTTAGCACGTTAGCCAAACTTAGTTCAACACTTTTATCTAAAACACACAGTGTGGGAAATGTAATGGTAAAGAATACATTTGCTAGGTGCTGTCTTCACAGAAGTTTCATAAGTTGCCACATTCACCATTAATTACACTTGTTTTGTCAAGTAAGCATCCCTGCAATGTAACCCCGCCCCATCAGCTACATAGGGCAAGCAGTGAGCACTGAGTGCATGAAGGGTCCAACATGGCACACTCCATTTGTTTCGGTTGAAGGAGTACATCATCCGTGTACTCATAGTTATTTCTTTTTTTTGCATTTTCAGAGCGAACATACTACTCACACTATTGCATAGAGTAGTAGAGAAGTATGCGATTTGGAAAAGCGCACCTTCCGACTTATTGTAGCTCATCTGCCATTGGCTACATCAGTACGTACATGGATGATGGTGTGAACATTCTGTTCTCAAAGCTTTTAATGTCACTAGTGACTAATGTCTGAAAAGAGACTACAAAACCATTAACATATAGAATCACTTCAAAAACCATCTACGGTACATCAATGATTACGGGAGAAATAACCAAGCTGCCTTATGCAACTCTTTCCTTCCAGATGTGATTAAGAAATTTGCCCATTTTTAACCTTCTAGCACAAGTCCATTGGTTATGTTGGCAACATCTAACATAGCAATCCAAGAGAGAGGGTTACGATGCAATTTGCATGATGTTTATTCAGAAAATAACACAGTACATTCAACTACGATCAAAATGTCAGAAGACAAAATTGAGTCATAAACTAAAGAATACAAGCAAGGGATCCATAACACAAAGAATCAAATATAGACAGAAGCTGTCTGCAGATATAAGTGAATATTTTCAATTTAAACAGTTAACTAGAGTCATTAAAGGGATAGTTCACCCAAAAATGAAAAATCTCTTATCATTTACTCACCCTCATGCCGTCCTAGATGTGTGATTTCTTTTTTTCTGCAGAACACAAAGATGTTTAGAAGAACATTTCAGTCCATAAGTCTCCAGTGGTTTAATCAATGTCTTCTGAAGCAATCTATTCGATTTGGGCGACAACAGACCAAAATATTAACCAAAATAAACTCCTGCACTGTACATCTTGCCATTGCGGTCTCTAGACACTATCATGATTTCAAGATAGATTACACATCCTAGTGCTTGATGCATATGCAGAGCGGTAGATGGTGCTAGGAGTCACGACTTTTTTCCTTTATGAAAAAGGAGTTGCATTTTGGTCCGTTCTCTCCCAAAACCGATTGGGTTGCTTCGGAAGACATGGATAAAACCACTGAAGTCTTATGGATTACTTTTATGCTGCCTTTATGTGATTTGTGGAGCTTCAAAGCGTTGGTCATCATTTACTTGCATTGTATGGACCTACAGAGCTGAGATATTCTTCTAAAAATCTTCATTTGTGTTCTGCAGAAGAGAGAAAGTCACACACATCTGGGATGGCACGAGGGTGAGTATATGATGGGAGAATTTTCCTTTCTGTGTGAACTAGTCCTTAGAAAGGTATTAGAAGTTGCCATGGTCACAGTAAATCAGGAATGTGCTGATACCGACCTCTGGTGGTTGACTGTTGAAATGATGAGGGTGTATATTTCTACTCTGTGTACAGGAGCTGTGTAACCATGGTAAAAGTGAGGAAATCCTGCTAAATGTAAAGCCCAGCAGACCTAAACATTTTAAGAGTGTTTTTTTTTTTTTAATTTTATATATCTGGTTTTATTATTAATACACTCTAAAGATTGCTGGGTTAAAAATAACCCAAATTGGGTTGTTTTTAGCCCAGCCGCAGCCCCCTAAATATGGGACAGAACACATATTGGGCTAAACTAACCCAGCTGGGTTGTTAATTTTAACCCAGAAAATGGGTTATTTATTCAACCCAAATGCTGATTAAGTTTTACAGGAATGCTGGGATAATTTGATCTCATAAGTGGTTAATATTTTCAGATTGTTTTATCCTTATATTATAATACTGTAAAATAATCCACACCATAAGCAAATGTGTAAACATGGTAGCTCCTTTATTTTTGGATGAAAATAAATATGTGCAATAAGTACATTTAAACTACTTTACAAATGTTTTATAAACAGCATGTAGAACAATAAAGTAATATTTATAAATAATGTTAAATACACTAGGCATTAAAAACGTTAAATACCCATTATATTATTAAAAGGACTGTTCACCCAAAAATGACAAATCTCTCATTACTCACAATCATCACACATGTGTATGCCTTTCTTCTTCTTCTAAAATTATTTAGTTTGTATTATAATTTAATTTCAGCTCTGCTGGTCCATTCTTCACAAGTGAATAGTGGCCAGAACTTTGAAGCTACAAAAAGTACATAAGGGCAGCATAGAAGTAATGCATAAGACTCCAGTGGTTAAATCCATGTCTTCAAAAGTGATAGGATAGATGTGGGGGAGAAAAAGATCAATATTTAATGCTTTCTAAATCATGCCAAATGCAAATCCACTTTCACATCTTTGAAAGAAAAACTAAACAGGTGCCACGCGTGACTTTTAGATGTGAAAGTTAAGATTTATTTAAAAAAAAATATTTAAAAAAAAAAGGATTTAAATATTGATGTGTTTCTCACTTTCTCTTTAACAGTCATTTAAACACTGGAACCATATGAATTACTTTTATGCTGCATTTATGTGCTTTTTTGTGCGTTTTGGTCACCATTCAGTTGCATTGTATGGACCTTGTATACCTTTAAATGTTACTTATAATTCTAGTGTATGTTACTGGAAAACTCTTTATGTAAGGAATGAATAAAATACATTAAAATAAGACTTTTAAATGATCTATCTGCAGGCCTGTTTTGCTGAGTGTAGTAGGGGAACAAGGCCATGACAACTCAGCCTGCTGGAGGTACTCCACCATATTTGCTCCAACCTACGAAAAGACAATAAGAAAGAAAAAGAAAAAAGGTTAAAGAAAGATATAAACCCATAATGTTAGCAATCTAACAGTCATCAGAATACTGGAATCATGGTTAAAAAATGTAAACGTTTCTATGCAATGACAGGTCGAAGTGTTTCTTTCATACAAGTGTTTTTTCTCTCTGGTGATGGTATTGAAGTACACAGGACAACTCGCAGCGTCCACGACCACGGAGGCCACCCTCCAGTCACTGCCAGCATCCACGACCACGGAGGTCGTTCCCCTGTCCCTTCCTGTACACACAGCCACTAAGACTCCCCTGTTGTGGCCTGTGCCCATGCCTTCCATAGCTATGCTCCCTGAGCCTTACACAAACCTTGCTCTCTCCAAGCCTCCAGAACTCCCCTCTGTCCTGAGGCCGCCTCTGTCCTGAGGGGTTCCCACAGGCCACCGGACCCCACCTCATTCCTTAAGTTCCATCCTTTGTTTCACTTTCCTCCCTCCCTCTCTGTGCTTTCTGTTCTGTGTGTTTGGTGTCTTGTTTGATGTTCCCATTTTGGGATGCCAGGTGGCGTCTCCTTGGGGGGGACTGTCACAGTTCTGTCTCTTTGTCAGTCTGGGTTTTGGTCTAACAGGGCCACATTATCCGCCCATGTCTGTCTTCGTGTGAGTGTGTGGTCCCTGGTTCCTGTTTTATTCTTAGCTGCGTGCTCTTCTGTCTGTTGTATTTCATGTCTGGAGTGTCGTGTCTGGGTCCTGACTTCCTGTCTAGGTTGGTTTCGGTCTGTGTCAGGACCCAGACATTCATACTCCTTGTCTGTCTCTCGCGTCCACAGACGCACATTGCGCTCGCTTTGTGCCGCGAGTTGTCTTCTTGTTTGTGCTGAGATTCGGTCACTTCGGTATGGTGTCGGGTGTGTGTGTGTGTGTGGCCGAACTCTCACACAAGTGTCTGCTCTCGTCTTGTCGATTGGCATGAGTGTATCGCCTCATGTCTTGGCGATGTGCGCTCATGCTAATCGGACGTTTTACCTGCTTGTGTGAGCACGTGGCTTTGTTGCTGTTTCTAGAGGGGCATGTGCTGCTCGGTCTGACATCACACCTGGCTCCTTGTTTACTCATTGTTTCATTGTTTACACCTGCCCTGGATTAAACCTCTTTCTCTTTCTTCTTGCGTTCTCTAGTGAGTACTTGTGTATGTTCTTCTGGGTTCCAGTCATCATGTCACCTTCCTGGTCCCAGTGCGCTCCTGTTGGTCCCGTTCCTCGTTTTTCCCTCTGCCGATTCCCTGGATTACTTTTGTCTGCTTCGGGGGTGTTTGTTTATTTTTATTAATAAAGTATTTTTGTTTTTTTACTCTGTGTTTGGGTCCTTACCTCTCACCAAAACCTTGACATTTATACCTATATATTCAGATTATATATTCTGATTTTCAAATATATATTGATAACTATATTTTCAGCTTTACAATGAAATATTCAGATTAATAAATACATATTCTGGTTTACAATGATATACTGTATTCTGATGTATAACTTTATATTCAGGTTTACAAATACATATTCAGATTTATTACTATATATTCATGTTTATAATTATATATATATATATATATATATATTCTGATTTACAAATATATATTTAGGTTTATAGCTACCTAATCAGATTTACAATTATATATTGAGATCAATAACTTTGTTCAGATTAATAATTCATATATTCTAATGTATGACTATTTATTAATATATCTAATTATATATTCAGATTTATAACTATATTCTGATCAATAATTATATATTAAGATTTAAATATATATTTACAATAACGTATTTGGATTTCTAACTTTATACTCAGATTTACAATTATATATACATTTATAACTATAAATTATGATTTATTACTATGTATTCAGAATTTATATAATTATTTCCTGTTTGGCACTCCTTATTATACACACACACACACACACACTCAAGATCTTCACTCAAACACTATTTTAATATTTATCATAAGCTTCGCATTCCCTTCTAACACTGTGCAGGATTTTGATCTTCTGACCAAATCTGATCTATTTTTACCAGCAAACCACAGAGGAACATTGCAGCACCCCGTGTTTGTTGTCTCCCCTCCTCTTCTTGAGTTCCCCGTTCCCTCTTATTAATCAGTCGCCTTGACCTCCTCCTCCTCTCTCTCTCTCTCTCTCTCTCTCAGCATCTTCTTCTGACTCATCCTTTCATCCCCTCCCCCTCTGTTTCTCCTCTCATCTCCCTCTCATTCTTGTTTCCACCCACCCTTGCTCCGTTCCCCCCCCCCCCCCCCCCCCCCCTCCCTCTCTCTCTCTCTCTCTCTCTTCTGCAGTTCAACACTTTCGAGCTTGCCTCTTGCAAGGCTACACACTCTGACGGCAGGTAATCATGCATAAATCCTTTATTCTGTATCTTTTCTTCCTTTTGGCAGCTTTTCGTGGCTTGTGTCGGCCTCTGCATCCTTAATGCAGATTCGGAGAGTTCATTAAAATGCCTTAAGACAGTAAATAATGCTACAGGGGTTAGACTGTTTGGGGATATAACTGGTGTTGGGTCAGTTGAGTAACTTGTGTCACCTCAATTGTGTGCATGCTTTTATTTTACATGTATAATTAATCTTGATAACCTGCTTTAATTCTTAAGATTTGATATCCCAGAACTGACAAATTGCAATAGTGTTATTCAAAATGTGTTATCTAATTTTCAGGCTTTATTTTTAGAAAGTAATTCAGATTTCAGTAGCCGATAATGTCAAGACATAGCTGCTGTTTTGGACCATGGTGTTGGGCATGTCTCTCCAGATATGCTCTTATGTGAAGAGACAGTGCCTGTGACATGATACACGGATGCTTTGCGGAAATTGATGCGTGATGTAAATTTAGGGAATAGTGCTTTCTTGTTATGATTGGGCAGATCCCACACTATGTGTCTGTGCTACTGTATGTGGGAGTATATGTGTATCAGTGTGTGTCCAAATTGTTCCAATTTCCTGTGAACATCACCCTCCATTAGACTGCAACCGTTCCCGCTATGTGCTCTCTGCCTCCATTTCAAAAAGCTTCTCTTCGTTTCTCCAAAGGCATGTTAAATTATGTATCTTTTTCTTGCCCCATCACACCACTTTCTGCGCTACTCACCGCACCCCTCCCCTGACACCCCCCCCATATTCCCCCTGCTCATTTTGACGCTCTGTATTTCTGCTGACAGTACTGTGCTGCAGTCCCACATTGGCACAATGTAAATTAGCATCGTCCAGGTTTAGATTTACAGTCATGATTTGAATCACAGCCAAACTGGGCTGGTCAGACTGCCATACCTGAGGGCATTCATGCCCATACTAACATTATGAAATAAAGCCCCTCCTACTTGGTCTGAATGCCAGTGGGCTATGCAGGACCGTGAGATGTGCATTGCATTAGCAAGGTGACAAGTGTGCCTGTTTTGGTCACAGCATATATATATATATATATATATATATATATATATATATATATATATATATATATATATAAAAAAACACAATGTACGTGTTCTGGTTTTTAATTAGCAGTCTGAGAACATAGCATTTTGCTCTCAAAGCTTTTCTCGTATTGTAAGGATGATAGTACTGAATTTTCCAGTCCAACTTTTAAAGGCCTCCCTTATTGATTGGTACTCCTAATGTGTTGGCGTAAAGAATATTTCGGGTTCAATACAATTTAAGATCACTTGACAGCATTTGTGGCGTAATACTGATTACCACAAAAAATCGTTTTGAATTGCCCCTCCTTTTCTTAACAAAAAGCAAAAATCTGGGTTACAGTGAGGCACTTATAATGGAAAGTGAAGGGGGCCAATCTGTAAACGTTAAAATACTTACTGTTTCAGAAGTACAGCCACAAGACATAAACAATATGCATGTTAACATGATTTTAGTGTGATACAATCACTTACTAACATTTTCTGTGTAAGTTATAGACAATTTTACTACTTCGTTGCCATCATGATGTAATGTCAGCAAACCCTAATACACAATTGTTAACAGAAGAATTAATTATAATTGATTTTTGTTACTTAGAATTTTGCTTTTGTCTTTTAAGAAAAGGAGGGACGACTCAAATTTATTCTCCATTATGCCGCAAATGCTGTTGATTGAGCTTAACTTGTATTGAACCTGGTGTATTCTTCAAAACCCTGCTGGAAAAATCAACTTGGCTGTGTTTTGGAATGTGGTAGGTGGTTTCTAGCTGTTCCAAACTGGTCTTTGGCTGATCCAAGACCGGCTTGGACCAGCTACCAGCTGGTCTTACCAGCTCAAGATGGTCAAGTTGGTGTTTTAGCTATGAACCAGCTATAAACCAGCTTGGACCAGCTCCCATATTCCAAAATACTCAACATTATGCCGCAAAAGCAGTGGATGGAGCTTAACATAAATGTGTAAAATGTCCACAGAGTGGAGCCAAAAGTGAGTTGTATTTTAAGTCGTAAAAGATGTAATACAGTCACCCAGGAATACATTTTATTAACCATACTGTATGTACTAACCCAACCCTAAACCTAGCCATCAGTAAAATAAAAATGTAATTTTTAATGCAATTACTTCCTGGTTTTGGTGGGACCAGAACCTGTGTCTCTGAGGCTGCTTGCGCAAAGTGCTATTAATAACACCCACATTTGAACTGATGCAAAGATGTCTGACGGGAGATGCCGCTTGTCAGTATCCTGGCACATTGAGGACGATGTCAAGCATTGTCAACATTCGGTAGCAACATGTCGAGGTCCCGTATGGTCATATTGGTGGTGTATGGTTTAAGCAAATTTTGTAGGTAATATTGGGACCTAATTTTGACCGCTCCAAAGGACCAGGAACAATAATTTAAATGTAAATCTAGTAGCTACAGGATGCCATTATAGAAACAAGAGCACATATATGATGTTGCATAGGAGAAGGCCTTTGGATGCGTAAGTGAAGTTGAATGGAAAATGTAGGTAGAGCAATGCTCTCGCTTGAGACCTTGCTCACTTTAAAAATTTGAGCTCTGTTTCAAAGCATTCTGGTTTCACTTTTATTAATGCAAAGTCAATTAAAATGGTGCCATGACCCGTGAGTTGTCAAACACTGGCACACAGTTCCTACTCAGTGTAACCATTAATAATTAAAGACCAAAGAGATTATCTTGCTCTCTCTCTCTCTCTCCATCTCCCTTTAAGGATGTCCATTGTGAGCATCGTTGCCAGGGAAATCCTGGACTCACGGGGAAACCCTACAGTAGAGGTGGACCTGAGAACTGACAAAGGTGAATCGATAGAGTGCCTCATTACAACAAGCTATGGCTAGATTGCTTTTGGGAGGATTCAACCAAGCAGGAATTCATTTTTTAATTGTAACAGCAGAATGCATTTAAAACAATGGCATTATCCATTTTAAAAATGGAACAATTTACAGGTCTGTTCAGGGCTGCTGTGCCCAGTGGAGCATCTACAGGTATCTATGAAGCTCTGGAACTTAGAGATGGAGACAAAAGCCGTTACATGGGCAAAGGTGAGAAATCAGAGTTGTTCAATCATCAATTTATAATATATGGGATTAATTAGAACATATTTTAGTAGATTGTACTTTAAGACTTTTGCAATAGGTTTGTCTTTTATATTCCATTTTGCGTATCTTGACCTGTTCTTTATTCGTGTTATATTGCTTTAAGGTGTACTGAAGGCTGTTGGTCACATTAATGACACTCTTGGGCCAGCCATCATTGCATCTGTGAGTGGACTTGATTTATATTTTATTCATAACGAATAACAAGATAAGCACATTTCATCCAGCATTTTCTCCCAATTTGGAATGCCCAATTCCCACTACTCAGTTGGTCCTCGTGGTGGCGCGGTTACTCGCCTCAATCCGGGTGGCGGAGGACAAGTCTTAGATGCCTCCACTTCTGAGACGGTCAATCCGCGCATCTTATCACGTGTCTTGTTGTGCATGACACCGGTTGCTAGGGAGGGTAGAGTCACATGCGGTAATGGGGCGTGTGGTAAGTTGTGCTTGGATCGCGGAGAGTAGCATGAGCCTGCACATGCGGTGAGTCTCGGCGGTGTCATGCACAACGAGCCACATGATAAAATGCGCAGATTGGCGGTCTCAGAACTGGAGGCATCTAAGACTTGTCCTCCGCCACCCGGATTGAGGCGAGTAACCGCGCCACCACGAGGACCTACTAAGTTGTGGGAATTGGGCATTCCAAATTGGGGAGAAAAATAGGATAAAAAAAAAAAATGTAATAAATAAAAATAGTACCACCATTATGTATAGTGTAGTGCCAGATACTATATATAAAAAGCAAAAAGCAAGGTTACAGTGAGGCATTTATAATGGAAGTGAATGGGGGCCAATCCGTACATGTTAAAATACTCTCTGTTTCAAGAGTATAGCCACAAGACTTAAGCAGTACGCAGGTTAACATGATTTTAGTGTGATGAAATGGCTTACCTACCTTTTCTGTGTGAAGTTATGTCAAATTATACAACATCGTTGCCACGATGCCGTAATGACGTAAACCCTAAAAAGACCATAAACAATTTTACAGCTCAAATAATAACATTTAACATAGTAATTAATGTAAGTGCATTTATAAAATGATACGATTCACATTTCTGCCTTTAATCCCTCCAAAAATTGGCCCCATTAATTCCCGTTGTAAGTGCCTCACTGGAGCCTCGATTTTTTGCTTTTTTTTAAAGAAAAAGAGGGACGAGTCAAGCAAGTGTTTTTGTGGTAATCAGCATTATGCCACATATGCTGCTGATCGAGCTTAACTTGTATTGAACCCGGAATATTCCTTTAAATTCAGCACAGTTTACTTAAGTGTTTATGTGTTTGCTTGTTTGTTTGTTTTACAGATCAGAATCAGATCCTACTATTGTAGTTTTAATCTATCATTGTTCTTTTCATATTTTACACCCGTTTACTTATAACAGGAGATTTTAAAGCAGGTCCCACTGCTACACATCAACAAAAGCCAGAGACACAAAAATCTCACATTTAAATCTGTCTAAAATTTTAATTTGAAAAACTACTATAAGCTTCACTTATTTGTGTTATTCAGGCTTATTAGCATTGATATTTGTATATGCTTTTTATTTTATTTATTTTATTTGACGATCATTTGAAATAAACCAGGTTATTATTTGACAACAGCAGGGTTTATAGTTAGAGAACATATTCATCAAACAGCAGTATTTTATTAACCAGGGCAGTTTTCTCTTCACAATGTGAACTTTAGGAGATCAGTGTGGTGGAACAAGAGAAACTGGACAACAAGATGATAGAAATGGACGGCACAGAGAACAAATGTGAGTTTCTCTCTTACTTGTTCAATTATTGATCAGATATCCTGATAAACCCCCTAAAAAAAAGTTAATAAAAGAGAAAAGAATGAGTAATTAGTAAGTTGTAATACACAGTTTACACAGTCTGACTCAGCGGTTAAGGCTCTGGGTTACTGACCGAAAGGCACCGCCAAGATATCACTGTTGGGCCCTTGAGTAAGGCCCTTGAACCCTATCTGCTCCAGGGGTGCTGTTTCATGGCTGACCCTGCACTCTGACTTGCTCCACCACTGAAACAAATGTCCTTTCCGGCTGATCCCTCTTATTTTTCATAGCTTGCCCTCAAACCACCTCTTATATAGAAACTTTTCATGATCCAATCATTTCCAGAAGTCACGCCCCTCTGTTTGTCTTGTTGAATAGACTTTCACTCAGAAATACATCACACACTGAAACAAACGACTAGTAAGATTTACATCATTTGTGTTTTGCAAGTTTTTGCACACTGTTACACCAAGCAAAATCTACTTATATATACGTATATTATATATTGATTGAAGTGAATTAATGTATTACAGTAACTGTTACTTACAAATCTGATGTACTTATAGTCAAATTTAATGAACAATTAATTGGAACTTTTCACATTTTGGACTTTGCTTATGATCACATGACACACAGAAGCATTCCACAGGGAAGCTAAATGCATGCTATGATGTCTATTAGATATCTATTAGACAACATTGCCTTGCACTATAGGCCATAGTAACAAGATATAGTGCGCACAGACCTCAACACTTTGGTGCACAAAACATAAGGACGGTAACAACCAAAAAGGTTTTTTTTTGTGTGTATGTGTGTGATTTTCTCGCCTTTTCTCTCCAATTTGGCATGCCCAATTCCATAAATGCTCGAAGACCTTGTGGTGGTGTACTGACTCGCCTCAATCCGGGTGGTGGAGGACGAATCTCAGTTGCCCCCGCGTCTGAAACCGTCAATCCGCGCATCTGATCACGTGGCTTTGTTGAGAGCGTTACTGCGGAGATATGCTGTGTGTGGAGGCTTCACACTATTCTCTGCGGCATCCACGCACAACTCACCATGTGCCCCACCACGAGCGAGAACCACATTAGAGCGACTGTGAGGAGGTTACCCCATGTGACTCTACCCTCCCTGGCAACCGGGTCATTTGATTGCTTAGGAGACCTGGATTCGAACTTACAACTCCATGGGTGGTAGTCAGCATCTTAACTGACTCATAAATGAACACGGTCTCAGAGATGAATATTAAACTCTCATGGAGTTGATATAATAATTCCAACAAGTGTAAAACAGCAGTGTTAAATCAACACTAGTAGTGTTATTTTAACACTATGCCAGTGTTTATATAATTCTCACTGATCAGAGTTAAATGTACACTCTTGCCAGTATTACGGGTTTTCCTCTACCTTAGTGTTGATCTTTTAAGTCTGGTAATGTTTGAGACTAAACACTAAACAGTGCCATTTTAACACTTTTTAAGAGTGAATCACACTAATATAGAGTTAGGAATTCAATACTGACAGTTCTGCACAGAACAAGTAGTTACCAAACGTGACAGCAAAATCAACAATGAAAACGGTGTAAATAAACTTGCAAACCTTGAAACAATGAAATATCATTAATTATACAAGACCAGTGCATGCTTAGAAAAGTTAAGTAAAACGTACATAATTTATTCATCTGTGCAATGTACTCAAAGTAGCAAATAAATAAAACAAGGTTTTCTACTTCAAGATTGATACATGATGTATTTACGCATTGTAAAGATAACAAACAATCATTAATGATATTTACAGCATTCATTTTTACATGTTTTAATTTAAATAGAAAAGTAAACTTTACTTAATATTTTCAAGTTCACATTCAAACGAACTCATTCAATGTAGAAAGTACTTAATCATCTCTGCTATATTTACTTAACCACAAAAATGCTTTTTTTTTCAATGCATTACAAAAGTAAAATGCTTTGTGAATGCCATTTCGTGTTGACTTTAAAACATGTCATGGTGTCACTTTTAAGTCCAAATTTGTTGTTTTGGTAAAGCTTTACAGCATCTATTAATCGTGATTCATTTTGATTTCATCATATACCTTTTTAAAATCAAAATTTGTATATGTTAACAATAGTTAATGCACTATGAACTACTCTAACATGAACTAACAATTGTATTTTTATTAAGTAGCATTAACAACGATTAATAAATGCTGTTAAAATGACATTGTTTATTGTTAGTTCATAATACCCAATACAGCAGTATTTTAAAAAAGTATGATTTATAGCTCAGTGTTAGTTGTTAAGAATGCAACTAGCATGCAAAAAAAATACAGCAAGTAAAATATCACTAATACAGTATTTTGATCTGTTCATTTGTCCACAGCCCAATTTGGTGCTAATGCCATCCTGGGAGTGTCTTTGGCCATCTGCAAGGCTGGTGCGGCAGAAAAGGGCATCCCCCTGTACCGTCATATTGCTGATCTGGCAGGAAACACAGAACTAGTGCTGCCGGTTCCTGTGAGAACATTCATCACGCAATTTGCAGCTGCATGAATTTATTTCAAAGCTAATAAAAAAGTGAATCTATAGGTTTATTAAATTGACTATCGATGTGAAAAGTCAAATATAATGGCTAAGTATATCTCCCCCGTCCATTTGTCTATTATCTATTCAGGCGTTTAATGTAATAAATGGAGGCTCTCATGCTGGAAACAAGCTTGCCATGCAAGAATTCATGGTACTTCCTGTAGGGGCGGAGTCATTCCGTGATGCACTGCGTGTTGGAGCTGAGCTCTACCAGACACTGAAAGGTGTAATCAAGGAGAAGTACGGCCAAGATGCCACCAATGTCGGTGATGAGGGAGGTTTTGCTCCAAACATCCTGGAGAACAGTGAAGGTGTGTTTTATGTGTGTGCGTGTGATAATGGTTTCAGACAGTGTAAGATACGCCTCCTGAAAAAGCTTTATCACCTTATTTGTAATGCACGTGAATCATAATAAATGTATCCACATATATGTTTTGTTGGATTCTCTACTCTTCGCCCACAGCACTGGAGTTGATAAAAACTGCTATAGACAAGGCCGGTTTCACAGACAAAGTTGTGATCGGTATGGATGTAGCCGCCTCTGAGTTCTACTGTGATGGGAAGTATGACCTGGACTTCAAGTCGCCCCCAGATGCCAACAGACACATCACCAGCGATGAGCTTTTAGAGATCTACCAGACGTTTGTCAATGACTATCCAGGTAAACTGTGCTTCGGAAAACTTTAGGATATGAAATGACGAAACATTTCAGTAGTTTGACATGCAACTTAAGGTCTTTAGTTATAGCAGTATTCTAATTTAAATACAACTGGTAATCCTGGTTAATGTTGTATGATATCTACACAACAATCCCTGAAAATGACATGGTGTAGCGATCTGACAAGCACTCTTTAAACAGAGCAAGCTCTACCCAAAGGAATTAAGTTGGTAACGCATAATCAGAAGTTCATCCACCCGGTAGTCCCACTGCAAATGACGATTCAGACAACTTTACAGGTCAAATTACACACATTTGTGTACATAGGAAAGTATTATAAGCACTGCAACAAAAATATAACCTTCACATTTCTGGTTTTATGTCCTCTGGAATCAGACTGATCACAGCACTGTGAATTCGAAAGTTTTGCTGCTTAAATTGGTCTGTGCTTACCGAAATTCGCGTCACTGCCCCTAGTGGCCAAAGCTGGAAGTGTTGTTGAATGCATGGGCACGTGTGAGCTTCACTTTCTGGGGGAAATGTCCACGGATTGGTGCCAAAAGCGAGCAGTATTTTCAGTTATGAAGTAATACAGTCAACAAGAATCCATATTTTATTAATACTACCCCTAACCCAAACCCCAGCCTTAAGCAGGCTGGTAATCTGGCATACTGGACATTTTCCTGGTGATCCGACGCACATTGGGGCCGATCAGGGGTGGACTGTCCATCGGGAGAACTGAGTCGGCCACGAAACGTGCCGAATGGGTCGCGATAAGCTCAAATGAGCCGCCGCGTTATGCAGAACGGACCACAAAACGGAGCCATGATATGCAGAAAAGGACAGCGAACAATCCACCCCCCGACAACTTTTGGGCCAGTTGCCATGTAAATTCCCGGGCCGATTTCTGTTCCCTGTCCAGCCCTGGCCTTAAGCCTAAACATCAGTAGAGTCAAATTTACATTTTTAAGCAAAAATGCAACCTCCAAATCACACTTATTGTTTACAAGAACGTGATGGTTCTTCGTGGTTTCCACGGGACTAAAACCTATTGGACGTTGTTTATGGGCTGTTGTAGCGCTAAATGTAAATGCGATCACACTTGAATTGATGCAAAAACATTGGAGTATGCCGCTTGCCAGAAATTGGGCTGAATGGGGTTGATTTCAGAGCACAAGAACTTTCGGGAGCAATATGTCGATTTCTCATGTGATCATGCTGCTGGAGGATTTCCATTGTATGTGCATTTCCGTGAACAAAATTTTTAACTGTTTTACAAACTGAGGGCCAAGTCAAAATAATTTTTTGTGGTAATCAACAACATCCCACAAGATGATAAAGAACTAGTTGTATTATCCCAGAACATGCCATGCAGGGTCTGAAATTTAGTCGGGGCAGAAATGCCATCAAATATAACAAAAATGCCCTCAAAAAAATAAAAATAATTTTTTTTAATTTTTTTTCCTTATAATGGATTTTTCTGTTTTTAATTTGTAACATCTGATATATAATATTGTTAATCCTTAGGATTATGTTCTTAATATTCTATTATAGTCTTTGTTATACAGATTATGGCATAACATGAATTAATGGGTTCATTCTCAGGATAAGAGATAATAAATTCTCAATCTTGAGAATTTGTATTAATGAACCCAATAAACTACTCACCTTTTGCCTAAAGTCACCTTTTTAAAGCTTATTTGTCCAAATAGTTTGGGTCAATTTTTCATTTTTCCTTACTTTTATTTATTTGTTAGAATCACTTGAAATGGGTCCCTTAAGATTATACACTTAAAAAAAAGCTTTAAATACATCAAACAAATCACATAAAAATAAAATACCCCCGAAACACATGCTTTCTCATCTCTTAAGAGTTTGCATCCCTGACAATTAAATTAAAGTATTTAACATAAATGGATGAGACACAGATGGTTTTTAATGGTTAAAAATGTAAAAAAAAAAAAAAAAAAAAAAAAAATGCCCCAGAAAATTAAACCCAGGTGCAAATATTTCCCCTTAATTGTATTTCCAACACTGATGCTGTTATTTTTTTTAACTTATGTATAACTTTAAAATTCTATCATCTTTAATTTCTGTCTCACCGTTAATTAAACAGTGGTGTCCATTGAGGACCCGTTCGATCAGGATGACTGGCCCGCCTGGACAAACATGACCGGTTCCATCGGGGTCCAGATTGTGGGAGATGACCTGACCGTGACAAACCCAAAGAGGATAGAGAAAGCTGCGGAAGATCGTGCCTGTAATTGTCTGCTCCTGAAAGTCAATCAAATTGGCACCGTTACAGAGTCCATCCAGGCGTGAGTAAAGACATAAATCAAATAGACCTAGACATGTGAACAGAACTCATTTTTCATGTGCCATTCCATCTTGCGTCTAACACTCAGCCTTTCAAGTCATCTCTTTTGACCATGAGCTGCACTATGACTGCTTTAAGATACTCTTGTAGCAGTCAATGGCATGCGTATGCGGTAACGACACAAAGACTGTCTGCATGTCTAGAAAAACTAGGCTACATTTGGACACTCCACGCCTACTATTTTGATGAAGAAATTTGTGTCACACACACAGTGCACGAGACATACCCATACACTTTGGCCTTTAGGTCGACAACTTTACTATAGAACTTACTATAGGGTAAGATTAATTTGGCTGTAAAGCTGCATACACACTGCCAGTAACATCGCGCGAGACAGCGACACCATCCCATTCATTTTCAATGAGCGCACAGCGACTTCCGGCGACATGAGCCGTCGCGACCGTTGGCGACTAGATGTGGGCGTGTCCAGCGACGCGACAAAGTTGAGACAAGTTCAACTTCATTCAAATGAAGAGCGACTTACGGAAGCGACAGACAATAGGAGAGAAGACGGGAGAGCTCACGTGATCCTTCTCTGTTCGTCTGTTCTCACCCCAAACCAACAGGATCGCTTCAGAAGACATTGATTAAACCAATTGAGTCTGATGGATTACTTTGATGATGATTTCATCTCCTTTTTGGAGCTTCAAAGGCCTGATCACTATTCACTTGCATTGGAAAAATTGTACCTAGCACACCTTTAATTCAATGGTAAATGGTCTGCACTTATATTGCGCCTTTTTTAACCTTAAAGGTTACCAAAGCGCTTTAAACTGTGTCCCATTCACCCATTCACACTCACACTCATACACCAATGGCGACAGAGCTGCCATGCAAGGCGCTAGCCTGCCATGGGGAGCAATTTGGTTCAGTGTCTCGCCCAAGGACACTTCGGCATGTGGAGTCGTGGGCCGAGAATCGAACCGCCAACCCTGCGATTGGCGGCCGACCCGCTCAACCACCTGAGCCACAGCCACGAATTAAATGATCAACACCAAGGTACACAAAAGTGCAGCATGTTAAACAGACTGTACTTCTACACCTCACAGCCTTGTTATCATTTGCGTCAAATGTTGCGTAAAATTCAGTGTCTACCCTGACTAAGGTCCATCGGCAAGTGTTTTCTGTGACAATTAAAGTTCATGAAGCATTTTATTTGATACAGCTTATACATTTCGAACTATGTATTTCGTAGATGTAAGCTCGCACAGGCCAATGGATGGGGCGTAATGGTGAGTCATCGCTCAGGGGAGACTGAGGACACTTTCATCGCTGACCTAGTGGTGGGGCTCTGCACTGGACAGGTACACAAACTCAAACACACTGCCTAAAGTTGTGCATTTAGTTATTCATTTGGTCAAACTGTTACTCCCTCTGTCTCTCTTTTTTTTCAGATAAAGACGGGAGCTCCTTGTAGATCTGAGCGCCTCGCCAAATACAACCAACTTATGAGGCAAGAGAGCAATGAAACATGCTATTCATTATCAATAATCGATAAAAAAACAACAACTAACGAATCCACAAACTGGCACTTGCTGTGCTTGCTTAATGTAGGGGCTTTCAAATAAATATGAGCTCCATATTTCTGCTTTTAAACCGGCCTTGCCCCTTACACAATAACTGTTGTACGTAAAAAGTCCCAGTTTCGAGGAACCAATGATGAGATATGATCACCATTGCTGATTGCAGTCTTCTTGCGCTCTGTCTATCATTCTTCCTCTGTCTCTTTTCTGCCTCGTAGGATTGAAGAGGAACTGGGAGATCTGGCTCGATTTGCCGGGCACAATTTCAGAAACCCTAGTGCTCTGTGAGACTGACATTACTGCAACGAAATCACAAAAATCAAAACAATAACTGACAAACAGAGTATGTACTGCACTGAACTGACTGACTGAATACCCCCGACTTCTCACGCGATAACCTAGAATGCATCAAAATGGCAATATTTGCACTGGTATACATATAATGACTTACTCAAACACTTAAAACATACATACATATATATATATATATATATATATATATATATATATATATATAAACTGACCTGAACTGAGGACAGGCTTTAAAAGACCAAATATAATGCACAATGGATCCTGGACAGACCGGCATTATGCACAAGAGATACTGAATTCCTTGACGAGCAACCCATGTGCACAGGGTGAACATGCATGCGTATGATTACATGGATACAGAGACTTTAGGGGAAAATAGACCTTGAATTTAGCAATGCAATGACTGTGATGTCTAAAAAGACAACTGACGTCAATTGAATACAAGCAGAGAGAGATTTATTCAAATCAGGAGTTGACTCGCCACACTAAGGGAGTTTTTATGGTTCATTGCGTGAGGATTAGGCAAATATATATAGATTGTGGAAAATGGAAGGTGATTTGGGGCCTAAAGTGTGAAACATTTGCATGCTTATTATTTATATATGCAATGTGAAACATCAGTGGGAGTGTAATATGGAAAATGTTGATGTGGTTAGTAACACTGACAGTCTTTTTGGCTATATGAGGGTCCAGCATTTTACTCCATTTATTAAGTCATTTGCCCAGGGCATTAGATGCTTTTTGTCTGTAAGAATGCTCTCTCTCTCAACTGCTGTTATTGGGGTCTCTCTCTGACCTAAAAACATGCTGAGAAAAAGGAGCCTTTTTTTCAAAGCTCAAAAGAGACAAATCCAAATTTGGCCAAATTAAATGAAATACATAGACAACAGCTTTTTAGATGCTACAAAGACACAAAATATCAAGGAACAAA
This sequence comes from Moxostoma hubbsi, assembly GCA_032164185.1. Classification (NCBI taxonomy): domain Eukaryota; kingdom Metazoa; phylum Chordata; class Actinopteri; order Cypriniformes; family Catostomidae; genus Moxostoma; species Moxostoma hubbsi. The sequence continues at coordinate 35,375,709 of JAVLUX010000026.1, read as the reverse complement.
AGGGCAGAGTTGCTAAAAAATGTAAAGTTTTACTCCTTTTAGAATATTAAAAATGAAATTTCTCGGATCAATGCGTGTAGAGGTTTTCTCTCCATGAAGGTGATTTGATATATTAAGCAAAACCAGACACACTGAATGTTCATCATGTTCATAAATTATTGTATATCTAATTTCGTGGAGGATCCAAAATAGGTCCTTATTGTTAAATAACAAAAATGAAATCTGAAGGACTAAACATAAATTCCCATAGATTCTAATAACTAAATATGAATAGATAAACCCCCATCTTCATAAATCTGCCTGATTTTCTCATGCAATGACTTAAAAATCCTGGATCTCTATCTTAAAGGGACAGCTCACTCAAAAATGAAATTCTCTCATCATTTACTCGCCCACATGCCATCTCAGATGTGTATGACTTTCTTTCTTCTGCTGAACACAAATGATGATTTTTAGAAGAATATTTCAGCTCTGTAGGTCCATACAATGCAAGTGAATGGTGGACAGAGCTTTGAAGGTCCAAAAAGCACATAAAAGCAGCATATAAGTAATCCATACGACTCCAGTGGTAAAATCCATGTCTTCAGAAGTGATATGACAGGTGTGGATGAGAAACAGATCAATATTTAATTCCTTTTTACTATAAATTCTCCGTCCTGCCCAGTAGGTGGCGATAAGCGCGATGAATGTGGATCGACAAAATCAAAACAAGAATGTGGAAGTGAAAGTGACTTATTGAAATATTGATCTGTTTTTCATCCACACCTATCATATCGCTTCTGAAGATATATATTTAACCACTGGAGTATGGATTACTTTTATGCTGCTTTTATGTGCTTTTTGGACCTTCAAAGCTCTGTCCACCATTCACTTGCATTGTATGGACCTACAGAGCTGAAATATTCTTCTAAAAATCTTTGTGTGTTCAGCAGAAGAAATAAAGTCATATACATCTGGGTTGGCATGAGGGTGAGGAAATGATGAGAGAATTTTCAGTTTTGGGTGTACTGTCCCTTTAAAACTGAAGTGTGTAATTTTTAATATTAAAAATACTTCTATCCTAGTTTCATTTGCAGACACAAGACTACTTTAAGTAAGCCATAAAGTAGCTATTTTATGATGCTTTCAAAACATTCGTCTATTTGTTTGAGTGACCCGTAAACCTCTGGCTCAACCAATGGTGTGAGTTTGGGGGCGGGACTTGCTGCTTGTCCAATGAATAGAGCGCAACAGTGCCCACCCACCTTTTCAGCCATCTTGGTTCTGGAAGTATTTTTCCCATACATTTTTTTTTCCTTAGGCATTGTAAGCCATGACCCAAACCAACCTGCTCCAAGGTGAATCAACAACGTTACAATCTTTGATTTGAAGCAACAAAAAAAAAGCAAAAAAAAAAAAAAGAGTACTCTGTGGAAACAAACATTATTTTTGCAGTTCTGTTTGCAACCACTAGGGGTGCAGGACTGACACATTTCACCATTAATATTTGAATAATCTAAAATAAATCCACTAGTGAAAGGAAACGAGACTGAAGAGTAAAAAAGAAATAGTGGGTGCAAAAATACATGTTTAGTCTTCAGGAACAGCTTTAAGCACAACTGAAGAGATATAAATAAACTCACAATGACACGTCTCACTCAAAAACTAGACAGACAGACATTCTTACACCAATAGAGACAAACACACACTCACTTATTCACATTTGTGTAGCAAAGTCTCAACCCCCAACGCACACGACTCCTTATTCTCTGCCACCATGGACTTCAGTTCTGTATTTCTTCCTTTCTTGTCATTTTCATCTGTCTCACTCTCTCCATCACCTCTCTTCCCTTCTAATGGTTATGACTTGGCTTGTTCCCGTTTTCCTGAAATGTTTTCCCCTCATGCGACTCTCTCCCTCACCATTTTCTTCATTATTGTGGTGGGGGGGGGGGAAAAGGAAAAGAAAGATGCAGATAAAAAATAAAATCTGACAAGCCTGTCATTAAATAATGTTATGAGAATAAAGATATCATTACTTTAGTCTCGGTGTGTCTTTTCTGTTCTTTAAAGACAGTGAATGACGTTTAAATGGGCTTTTCGCCAATTAGAGGACAGATGCTCAATTATTAACGATTAAGGTGTAAGATTTGAGTGTTTTAATGGGTTTTGCCAATTCTAATTTGGTCAATTACCTCAGAAAATTATGATAGAAACGCTGTTTAGTCAATGAAATCAATCTTTCATACAAGTTGAAATGAAATGCAATCTACACCTATTTGAATCTCATGAACTGGATCATGTCCAGGTCACAGTTAACCCCAGAACAAAATAAATTATATGTAGATACAATTATATATATATATATATATATATATATATATATATATATATATATATATATATAACAATAAATATACATAGGACCATTAATTGCACATAGATCAGTAGTGATGCAAAAGGGTCTTGACATATTACTTGATTAATGACTTAAACATACATTTAGGTGATCAAGTGATTATCTAGACTTCCAGGTATTCACATTTATTTCAGCGAGAAATTATTGCAGGAGAAAAGCCACTGGATGGTACAAATAACTTTGCTTTTTCTAGCAAGGTAGTCATTTCTACAGAGGACAGTGTGCTTGTAGTGTCTCTACAAACTCAGTAAAGCATACAATGCTGTTTTTTTATGTTAATCAACGTGGAATATACAGTACATTAGACTTCAATAAGTGTTTTTGTAAGTGCATTAGACAATACATGGTAGATTGCTCAAATACAGCAGCAGCAAATAAGAACTAAACCGCCCAAACTTTCTTTATATTACCACATTTTATGTTGTAAAGGAGAGGATGTTAAAGGGATAGTTCACCAAAGTGAAAATTCTCTTATTATTCACTTACCCAGATGCCATCCCAGATGTGTATGACTGTCTTTCTTCAGCAGAACACAAATGGAGATTGATTTTTAGAAGATGGAGCTCTGTCAGGTCCTTATAATGGAAGTAAATGGGTGCCAGCACTTTGATGGTCCAAAAGTCATATTTAGACACGACTCCAGTCGATCAATGAATGTCTTCTGAAGCGAATCGATACATTTGTGTAAAAAAAAAATCAATCAAGCAATCGTAAAAACGTTATTAAGCAGCTGATTCGGAAGCGGTGCTTATTTACAACAAAACAACAAAAGTCACACGAGAGTTCGGCTATTTCAAACAGCATCAGAGCACTGGATGGAAGCGCCGATGTAAAGTTAAATCCTTTAATTATAGACTTGTTTTTAACACAAACATATTGATTCGCTTTAGAAGACATTCATTGATTGACTTGAGTCTTTCTGATTATTTTTATGCTGCCTAAATGTGACTTTTGGACCATCAAAGTGCTGGCACCCATTTACTTCCATTATAAGGACCTGACAGAGCTCCATCTTATTCTAAAAATCTTAATTTGTGTTCTGCTGAAGACAGACAGTCATACACATCTGGGATGCTATCAGGGTAAGTGAATAATGAGATAATTAAACATTTTGGGTGAATTATTCCTTTAATATTCCAGTCCAATACCCCAACCAACACAAGCATTTGCCAAGCAGGTGAGTAAAAGCAATACCACCACACATTTTGGTAACAAGATCTTTCAAACTTTTTGGAATGACAAAAAGTGGAAGCTGGTAAATATTGATTGTGCAGAGCGGCAGCAATAGTTGGACAATCGAAGTGGTTGAATATCTCTATGAACAGGCATTAATGATGTCCACAAACTCAGGCTTGAGTGAAGCTCCTCCAACCAGGAAGCCATCAACATCAGCCTGGGCTGCAAGCTCTTTGCAGTTTCCCCCAGTAACAGAGCCTATGAAATGTGAAGAGAAATCAGTTGGATAATGGCAAGAATCAAATCTAAAAGCAAGGCATATTCATCTTAACTCAAAAAAATATGCAATATAGATATGGGGTACCTATTACAATTTATGACTCATTTACATAATAATAAAAAAAAAATAATCATTTTCTTGGTATATTTTGACAAGTTACTTCACTGATCGACACCATTAATCTAGATCACGGATTCCCAATCGGAGGGATTTTGCTACAGTATGTTGAACCTATAAAACAAAATGTATGTCTTAAAATAAAAATAAAAGGGATTAGAGATGGGTAAAAATTTGATTCACAATCTACATTTTTTTAAATCCCAAGATAGATCTTTAAGCACAGAGATGCTCCTTGTATTACGAGTGGTTTGGTTTGACTCCTTCCATATGTGTCCAAAGATGAGATTTGGAAAAATCCATTTGTCACTGAATAATGTCTCTTCAAATATCCTTTCTGTTCTTTACAGTCAGTTGTCAAAAACAACAAAAAGAGACACATAATTCTAATCATAGGTGCATTGATATGGTAAATAATCCATGCCACTCCACATTTATTAATTTGAGCCTCTGCACAACTAAAAGACTTGCCGCCATTCTTAAAGAGACAGTACCGTTTTAGATCTTCAATACACTGGTGGCCAAAAGTTTGGAATAATGTACAGATTTTGCTCTTATGGAAAGAAATTGGTACTTTTATTCACCAAAGTGGCATTCAACCGATCACAATGTATAGTCAGGACATTAATAACATGAAAAATTACTATTACTATGCGTTCACATACAACGCGAACAGAGCAGATTTTTGAGATTATCGAGATGTCACGGACGTACTGATGTAGTAGCAGAAGAAATCTGGAAAAATGGATGAAAAATTGTTGTAGCGGTGTGTGGACACCTGGAGTTGTATGCCAACTTCTTTCTTGTACATAGACTGGACAAAAAAAGACATCAATTGGAAGAAAGTGAGCAAGGAAGTTGGACTACCTGGTACATTCTGAAAATATGCACGTCTACTTGATTCCAGCTATTGGTTGTACTTTACAATGAACCAAGTCATAGAAGCCTCTCCTCCTGTCCTTGTCCAGAAGAGAAGGGGAAATACTCATGGGGTCGCGTTACTCACGCGAACGGAAGTTTAAACACAAATGTATAAACCAGCGGTCAAACTCGCGTGAGCAATGCAAGGCGAAATTTCCAACACGTAGTATGTGAACGCACCATTAAACTACTCTCATTAAAAAATCCTCCACGTGCATCAATGACGTCTTTGCAGATCTTTGTTATTCCAGCTGTCAGTTTGTCCTTATACTCAGGTGACATTTCACCCCACACTTCCTGTATCACTTACCATAGATGTCTTGTCGGGCACTTCTCACGCACCAAAGTTTACTCCAAGGTGCTGGAGAGGAGGGTTCAGCTGATTGTTGAACCGCAGATTGAACAGAAACAATGCAGGTTTAGTCCTGGCCATGGAACAAAGGACCAGATCTTTACTCTCGCAAGGATACTGAAGGAGGCCTAGGAGTATGCCCATCTGGTCCGTGTCCTCGGCACGAATTCGAGTTCGTTCCATGTGGGGGTTGGTCTCCACCAGGGCTGTGCTTTGTCACCAATCCTGATTGTGATATTCATGGACAGGGTATCGAGGCATAGTCGGGGTGGGGAAGGGGTGCGGTTAGGTGGGCCAGTGATCTCATCGCAGCTTTTTGCAAATGATGTGGTCTTCATGTCATCATCGGCCCATGACCTTCAGCTCTCACTGGATTGCTTGGCAGTCAAGTGTGAAGCAGCTGGGATGAGGATTACCACCTCCAAGTCTGAGGCCATGGTTCTCAGCAGGAAACCGATGGAGTGTGTACTCCGGGTAGGGAAGGAGGTATTGCCCCAAGTGAAGGAGTTTAAGTACCTCGGGGTCTTGTTCACGAGTGAGGGGACAATGGAGCAGGAAGTTGGCCGGAGAATGAGGGCAGCAGGGGCGGTATTGCACTCACTCTATCGCACTGTTGTCACGAAAAGAGAGCTGAGCCGGAAGGCAAAGCTCTCGATCTACCGGTCAGTTTTCATGCCTACCCTCACCTATGGTCATAAAGGCTAGGTCATGACCGAAAGAACTAGGCTGCGAGTACAAGCCGCCGAAATGGGTTTCCTCAGAAGGGTGGCGGGCTTCTCCCTTAGAGATAGGGTGAGGAGCTCAGTCATCCGTGAGGAGCTCGGAGTAGAGCCGCTGCTCCTTTGCTTCGAAAGGAGCCAGTTGAGGTGGTTTGGGCATCTGGTAAGGATGCCCCCTGGGTGCCTCCATAGGGAGGTGTTTCAGGCACGTCCAGCTGGGTGGAGGCCTCGGGGAAGACCCAGGACTAGGGGGAGAGATTACATCTCCACACTGGCCTGGGAACGCCTCTGGGTCCCCCAGTCAGAGCTGGTTAATGTGGCTCGGGATAGGGAAGTTTGAGGCCCCCTGCTGGAGCTGCTGCCCCCGCGACCCGACTTCGGATAAGCAGTTGAAGATGGATGGGTGGATAATCACACTAAATGAATGCATTAAATCGACAGTCCTAATGATAACGTTACATGATGTTATGTCTTTACACATCTTTGGTTTGTGTCGATGAAGAGGTACTTACAGCAAAAGAGTAGATGATCTATATCTAGTGAAACTAAACAGACAAAAGGATGTTCTCTCTGATCACACTAACCTCCATAGATGATGCGCACAGAGTCGGCTACGGATTCTGACACATTCGCTCTCAGCCATCCTCTTAGTTTCTCATGAACCTCCTGGGCCTACATCAAACAGTCCAAACTAACAGATTTGAACACATACAGGAACTTTTTCAAATTAAAATAATGATGCAGATTTGTAATTGTTTGCCGTTAGCCTGTTGCAATACCAAACACATGTAACTCAGCATGACCTAAAGTCCATTATGTGTTTGCTTTTTATACTTATGACATGACATTTAATCATGCATGACAATTTTCTACAAATATCTAGATTTGTATGCATATCATTACTTATGCTTTGCTGCAGATACTTTTCATACCTAAGATATGGAGCCGAGATGTTATCACAACAGAATTAAAATCCATTAGTTTAGATTTTCTGAGCACAGTATTACCTGATCAGGTGTGGCAGTTCTGCCAGTGCCAATGGCCCACACTGGTTCATATGCTAGAACTACACGAGCCCAGTCCTTCACATTGTCTATAGCAAACCAAACATTAATCTTGAGACTAAGCATTTTATAGGTTATATCATATGATGTGAGCATGTCCTAACATAAAATATTTGTTTCCTTAATGGAATAGTTCACCCAAAAATGTAAATTCTCCCATCATTTTCTCACCCTCATGCCAACCCAGATGTGTATGACTTTCTTTCTTCGGCTGAACACAAACAAAGATTTTTAGAAGAATATCTCAGCTGTGCTGGTCCATAGAGTGAAAGTGAATGGTGGCCAGAACTTTGAAGCTTCAAAAAAGCACAAAAGTAGCATAAAAGTAATCCATACTACTCCAGAGGTTAAATCCATGTCTTCAGAATCGATATAAGTGTTGGTGAGTATCACATCAATATTTAAGTCCTTTTTTTTACTATAAATTCCCACTTTCTCCTTATATTTTTGCAGATTAACATTCTTTGTGAATATCGCCACCTATTGGGCGAGTAGAAGATTTATAGTAAAAAAGGACTTACAAATTGATCTGATTCTCACCCACACCTGTCATATCCCTTCTGAAGACATGGATTTAACCACTGGTGTATTTTGCATTACTTTTATGCTGTCTTTATGTGCTTTTTGGACCTTCAAAGTTCTGATCACCATTCACGTGCATTGTATGGACCTACAGAGCTGAGATATTCTTTTAAAAATGGTGAGTAAATAACGAAAGAATTAAATTTTTTGGGTAAACTATCCCTTTAACATTACAAATGTGACTTCGATTTGACAGACCAATGTAAAACACAGCATTCTCTTCTTTAGTTATGAATAATAATAATACACCATTCCAGATAATCATCAACAAAAAAAATTGCCAAATAAAGTAGTTCAGTATTTCTTTTGACAATGCACCATGATAACTCCACAATATAATAGAGGCAACAGTCTAAGTTTGTGTTTTTGTAAATGACCTGCAATGACTTTGGTCTGTGCAAACACCACATCCTCAGTGGTTTCAGCCTCTCTCTCCTCCAGTTTCTCCCCAATGCAGGCGATCACGCCCAAATCACTCTCTAGGCAATGAGCCACCTTCTGACCAATCAGCTGCAAAGGACATCACAAAACAACCAATCAGAGAGAAACAGGACACAGCTGAATGCAGATTTCTGACTAGTAAAACGAGTAGAATGCAGAATATCAAAAAGCAAAAGGAGATTTTGATTCCTAGATAATATTAAAGTAAAATTCATTCTGAACCTCATCACTCTCGCCAAAAACATGACGTCTTTCGGAATGCCCCAGAATCACCCATTCGACTCCGCAGTCTTTAATCATTGCTGGACTAGAGCGCAGAAAGACAAAATGAGAGAATACATTTTGACAGTGAAAAATTGTTCTTCATAAAAACTATAAAAATACAGCAAGGACGACATCTAAATTACCTGATCTCCCCAGTGAAGGCTCCTTTGGGTACCTTATAGCAGTTCTGGGCGGCCACACCAATCCTCCAGTCCAGTTTAGATCTCGCATAATCAAGATAGATGGACGGTGCTCCACACACCACCTCTAAACAATGAAGACCAGCTACTGTTTACAAATGATGATATACGATATGATTTTATATCATAATTTACTCACCCTCCCTCATTCTACTGAACATCAACTTTTGTGATCCATGGAAGAAAAAGTCAGGTTTGGAACAACATGAGGGTGAGTAAATGATAACAGAATGTTCATTTTAGGGCAAACTATTACCGTACTTTGTTATTTTATACCTACCTCTGAAATTATTAGATATTTGAGACTAATTCATTGTAAAAAATATAATATAATAATATATATTGATTATATATTTTGTTACATATTTTTATTTAGATGTCACGAGCTATGTAGAAAAATTAAACATTGAAGTCATTCATGACCACGAGCTTGCGTCCATTTAAAATGTCACGTGATGCATCGAGACTCAACAATGTCGATTATTTCTCGATTATATCACAATGCATTAGACAATCACTTCACTCGGTTAAACTGAAAGACATACTGAAGAAGTAATGTCTGCTTTAACACGCTCACAAACAAACAAACAAACAAACAAACAAACCAACCAACCAACCAACCATCACTATATTGCAAATGCTATTGACCTGTTTCATCGTTCAGACTGGCCGTGTTCAAGGTCATGATTATTTCGCCCAGTGTCTCTTTATCGCCGTTCATTTTCCAGTTTCCCCCGACGAAGAATTTTCTTGGCGACATTTTTGCGGCTGCAGAGCGACAAATCAAACGAACGAAACACACAGACTGCGTTAACATAGAAATTACGAATCCTACTATGGCGAAGGCTTACTTAATATTCATGAGCCAAGCCTTCGTCATCGGAATGACGCAGAATCCAATTAAAAATTGAGCTTTCACTAGAGGACGGATTACATGGAACGTTCGGACAATCTATTTATTATTCAAAAATTAAGCGGAAGGAATCCGACGCACGTCACAACAGGATAATTAATATTCATGAGTTAAAACTAGCTAGTATCGTTTTGCTATGGGCTCATGTATCTGAATGTAAATAATAATAAATTAAATAAATATATAAATATTTTTATTTAAATATATTTGTATAAATATTCTGTCAATCAATCAATCAATAGTTAAATAGATATATCTATACACATAACTACATATTACTATTATTTGCTTACTTTTTTGTCCATAATATCACTCTTCAGCATTAAACCGTCTCTATATATGAAATCCAAGACCTAGAATTAACATAAATTAATATCATATTAATGTATTTATTTTTACACTTCAGTGTGAAGTGTTTTATCAGTAAATTTAACACCATTTCTTGAGGAATTCAACATGAATGTTTGTATTGTGTCGCTTATATTATTCAATTCAGTATTATATCACATATAGGCTTTTTGTGCCTTTTATTATGTGAACAGTCCTATATCAAAGCAGGGTAATCTCAGGCATTTGCCATAAACAGTCAATTACCAGTCTTCAATTCTTCAGGTCCTGGTTGATGTGAGGAGTGGATTAGAGTAAGTGTGTACGTCCTCCTTCTTAAGTGAAAAATAAATAAATAAATACAACAACAGCCTTATATATACTTTCTCAATGTGACTGAGATGTCAGGAGGTGCTAGGAATATTCCGGGTTTAATCAAAAGCATTTGTGGCATTATTTTGATTACCTCCAAAAATAATTTCAACTCGTCCCTCATTTTCTTACTGGTTACTGTGAGACACTGGAAGTACAATGGAAGTGAATTGGGTAAATTTTTGGAGGGTTTAAAGGCAGAAATGTGAAGTTTATAATCTTAGAAAAGCACTTAGATTATGTCAAATCATGTGTATTATTTAAGATGTAAAGTTGTTTAAATCATCATGTTATTGGACACTTTCACTGATTGATTAGATGGCTGACAGTGAATACTACATTTCCACAATGGCATCTGAAACTGAAAACTATTGATTAAATGATGCTGCATCCAAACCACTAGGTGTCAGTGTGAGTCCAAGATGACACAAAGACAAAAGTTATTGAGTGTACCATTAATTAGCAATTTTATAACAATAAAATCATCTTAACACACATATTGTTTATGTCTTATTGTTTACATTACGCCACAATTGCTGCCCATGAAATTAACTTTAATCAAACCCACAATACTTCTTTAACAGCATTATGTTTACAATGTGACTTCACAATCATATGCTAAAAAGCCTGTGATTTGAGGCCCTGTAAGTTGCTACATTTAGACTATGATGAATGCTACTATCATTTCATGACCACACATTAAATTCTGACTTGGATGTTCGCTCTAGGGGTGAAGTATTGTTGCAATGCACCTTTATAGAAATATTCAAATTCAGTAGCATTAAAACCAGATAAAATTAATTGTTGAACTTAACAAAAATCATAATTTCCATTTCTCATTTTAACCATTGAACTCTTTCTATTCTTCATATATTCTTACCTGTTAAAGGGAAATAGCAAAGTCCTATTAAATGTGAAAGTGGTAATACAGATTCAAAGACATTGTATCTCTCAGCACAACCTCATTTTGTCAAATTGAGGACTTCGTGAAGTTTGGTAAAGGGAAGTCCGTAGAAATCCATTTATTTTCACTGTATGCCATGTTACAGTTGCCAACATCCTCAAAGAGCCATAATATTGGATCACAGACAGTCAGACAGTCAGACAGTGTAGGTGTTGCAACAAATCACTGTATATTTCTATTAGAGCATCTCAAAAATGGAAATCTGAACACACATCTAACAGTAGAGGGTTTTAACAGACAAAAAAAATACAATATTTTAAATTCTTGTTTTTTTTTTTTTTATTAAATTTTTTTTGTTGTCCAAAAAAAAAACATATTTCAAGTCAACATTGATTTCCAGTGTGACTTTGTTACTATTTGATGTGATTACATGTTACGATCGCATTTATGCAGTCTTCCTGTGTTATATTTGTACAATTACATATTCCATTTATATACACTCGAATACAATTCAGTCCTCCAGAAATCACTCACACATACAGGTGGATGTTTATGTATTTGTGTGAGATAAAGAGATTCGCTTGGAATTTCCCCATTTCGTTCCATCTCCTCTCACTCAATCTTTACCAGTTCTTTCTCTCCCATTCTCTCCTGATCTTTGCTCCAGGATCGGCTCAGTTCCAGATCTTCAGGAAGCTGTCCCATGAGCCAGTGCAAACGCACATGCCATCAGCAGGTACTCCAGTGCAGCTCACCCTGTTGTCATGGCCAGACAACACTCCTAAAATATAGAAATAGATTAAATAAGAATGTGAACTTTAATGGCCCAATTACTACTTGCACTTTTCTAAGTAGACTTGAAAAACTGCATCACTCAATATGGTGGCTGTAGTAGCTTTACTGTTAAAAATAGCCACTAGCCTTTTCGACAGACATCACATACTTTTTCTTTCTTTTCTTTTCTCTTTATTTATTTATTTTTTTACAATAGAACATACATGCATAATAGCTGAAATATAGGCAATTTATAATGCCATTTTTGTCCATTTTTATAGAGCTGTTAAACCCAGAGTAGAATTAGCAAATTCAACATGGATTATCTTGGGAATTTCAAAGTGTTTTTTAGTAGTTTAGGTCTGTGGCAAACATTACTTGAAGAGACTTTCACAGGCGTTCTACAACATATATTACACGCAGTCAAATGTGGATTTAGAAAACAGCTTGAAAAAAAAGTTGCTAAACAAGGAATATAAGCAGGAGTTAAATTGGGGCGGAACGGTTCGGAACAGCTTACCAGGACTTTGGAACAGCGTTCCAGCATCTCTGATTCCAAAAAATAAATAAATAAATAAATAAATAAATAGTCCAGTCTGTGACCCATCAGAACCTGTTCTGCTATATTCTCCTAGAGCCGTTTAAATATTCACATTTTAGGCATTTAAGGGTTCCACAACCTCCAAAAAATGTCGCGCACTTACATGCATGGTGAATCAGAGAACCATTATAGTACTTATGTAGTAACTTTTTAGTAACTTATGGTTTAAAAGCCACAATAGCTTCAAAAAAGGAAATTCGTAAGGGAATCCATGGCGAATAATGGCTGAAATATACTCAACGTAAACGAATACGCTTCAGGCTATCCAAGCTCAATTTTTTGCGTCAAACCACAATTCATAACGCAACGCAATTATGTGCTGCAGTCTTAATGTTGACACAAAGGGCGCTATCAGGGCTAGACTGGTAATCTGGCATACCAGGCATTGTCCCTGTGGGCTGATGCACTTTGTGGCCAGTCCGCCCCTGATCGGCCCTCGGGAGAGCCGAGCAGGCCGGTGGGTTAACCAAAAAACAGGCTGAATGGGCCCGCCGCGCGTTATGCAGAATGGACCACAAAACGATGCCGTGATCAGGAGCAAATATGCAGAAAAGCACCCCGCCCCCAACACTAAAAAACATAGTGTTGTAATTTCAAGAATCAATTAATTGGAGGCCTGGGTAGCTCAGCGATTATTGACGCTGACTACCACCCCTGGAGTCGCAAGTTCTAATCCAGGGCGTGCTGAGTGACCCCAACCAGGTCTCCTAAACAACCAAATTGGCCCGGTTGCTAGGGAGGGTAGAGTCACATGGGGTAACCTCCTCGTGGTCATGATTAGTGGTTCTCGCTCTCAATGGGGTGCGTGTTATGTAGTGCGTGTATCACAGAGAACAGCATGATTCTCCACATGCTGTGAGTCTCCGCGGTGTCATGCACAATGAGCCACGTGATAAGATGTGCGGATTGACAGTCTCAGAAGTGGAGGCAATTGAGACTTGTCCTCCTCCACCCGGATTGAGCGAGTAACCGCGGCACCATGAGGACCTAGTAAGCAGTGGGAAGATTGCAAATTGGGGAGTAAAAATAAAAAAAAAACAATAATTTTTTGTCATTGAGCATTCAAACAGATGTACAAGAGGAACAAATATTTGACTAAAGGACCAAGACGCAACAGAAGAACATATTCAAATGGGAGGAACATCCAAACAAGATGGCGTTGGCGCTTGTCGTGATGTTATATGAATACTACCTATTACATACATATTCTATAGCTACATGTGGCTGTTGCCAAGATGGCCGCCAAGTATACAGACTAGCCTTAAAGAAACTCTGTTTTAGCTTGATTAATCAACACTCTATCCCACTTTTCGTGCTCTGTTTTTCCAACTCACCCACTTTCTCGCCCTTTAGCAGGTCCCAGATATTGCAGTTGAAGTCATCATAACCAGCAAAGATGAGACGGCCGGAGATGGACAGAGCCAGTGATGTAACGCCACTGTTCAGCTGAGCATCCTGGTAGCTGATCACTTCCTGATCGGAGCGAATATCATACATCTTGCATGTGCAGTCATCTGAGCCAGTAACAACTGCATTACCATTGGGTAAGAACTGAAGAAAAAGGATAAACATCATTAATTAGATCTTTATAATATCATTATCAATGAATGTTTCACCTAGACATCAGTGAGATTACATAGAAAGCAAATGAAGGCTTTTACTTAAATTTCAATATTTCTTCCAAGAACAAATTATCTGATGCTATCCAAGTCATTTTGACCTCCCTTAAGCAATTTAAGGAGAACAAAGTTGATACTTAACATTATTTACAACTATGTCTTCTGACCTCTGAAAAGAGCAACCTCTAAGCAACCTAATTCTCCTCAGGGAAAGCCAAAGGATAACTGTGACGCCCTCTTCTGCAGTTTCTCTGTATTGCATGAAACGGATGTATTTGATGAACTCACTGAAATGGCATTGATGTCACTGGTGTGACCCTGGAAGGTTTGCTTGCACTGGCCGTCTCTGATGTCCCACAGCTTGGCCAGAGAGTCACAAGCACCAGAAATGAATGCATTATTGTCCGGAGACAGAGAAAGACACATGCAGTCACCAATATGGTTCAGGAACACTGTTTTCTGCTTGCCAGTCTCTATATCCCACAGAGCACTGGAAGAGAGGAGGGGAAAAGACAAATAAACAAGGAGAGAAAGACGAGGATAAGAAAGAAGACAGAACCTGAGTTATGTTGAAACAAATATATAAATAAATAAATATATTTTTATGGTGTGAATAAACATTCAGAATTTACATTTTTTGGGTGGACTATCCCTTTAATTGCTTGGCTAAATGCAAAGCTAACAATTGCAATCAGTATATTACGCTAAGAAACAGACTGCAATGCAAGTCATATTCTGTGCCGGTGGATCTAAACTGGTCTTGTTTCAGGACCCACATTTTACATTGGACATCAAATGGCAAAACTACCAAAATGGCTAATCATACAAAAGTAAACAAAACTGTCCATAAAATCAAACACTGAAATTTTTCAATTTCCATGAACTACACTGGCCCAACAATATGGAAAAATGTTAACATAAGAATTAACATCGACTGAATAGGAAAATTGGTCATTTTGTAACAGCAAAAGGGTGATTTACCAGCCTAACACATGGAAACAACCACTAGACTAAAAACTGTATTAGTATTAGCCATATTAGTCAGATGAGAGATGAAAGTGTGCCAGAAGTTTGATTGGGTGCAGGTTACACAACCTTGCCATATTGACATCTGCCTAATTTGACTAGTGTCTACCAAGAAACAGATGAACTTATGCCAACATCTTTGGTATCAACAACAAAAACACGGGCAGCCTTTTTTCCTCCATTTAAAAGTTGATAAGCCTGTATATTTTACTAACCAAAATATGCATGATTATATAATTAGTTGCATTTTATGCTTAGCATTTAGCATTGTTTTTTAAGGATGCCCTGAAATGCAAGGGGAAATGCAAAGATTTTTTTTGTTTTTTTTTGGCAGATGCTATTTGCACCCTGGTGCAAATAATAGTATCTGCTATTTACACCCCAGTGCAATTAATGTCAGATAATATTTGCACCCCAACCCTGGTGCAAATAGTGTCAGATACCATTTGCACCCATATTTATAGGCATCACCGCAGTGTGTTGATTGTGTATATTTGGAGTCCCACAGACACACTACATAAACCCCAACCCCTAAACCTAACCTTAATCTTACATTAGAAAAAATTACCTTGATTTTACAACTGTAACCATGGTTTCACCATGGTAATTTTTGTAAATTTAGATTAAACACAAAATTAACCATGGTTACAATATTACCACCATATTACTGTACTAACACCATGCATTAAAATTAATGCATTAAAATAATGGTTTCTGCCAAAAAAACATGGTCACTACAATATTAGCAATACAGTGATGCAATCTACACTCAAGCGTTGCCGAGCCGTGGGAACGAGTATGATCAAAAGAACCCGCCTTTGGATCAAACACTTCTCTGCACTCCCCTACATTCACCGTGACCAAATCACTGTGATGAAATCAACATTTATATACATTTGTATCTCTTATTTTAAACAGTATTAAAATAAACATTATGAATGGAAACAGGAAATCGGATGGGAAAAAGAGTGGGTCGACGTGCAGATTCGAACCACTGTTGCTATGATAACACTACTCATTCACACTCTGTCTATACACCCCTTGCCACTGCAGTAACACCTATTGTTTAGTTTGTCGTATATTTTTGTGGTTCCACTACATTTACATTTACGCATTTGGCCAAAGCGACTTACAGTGCACTTATTACAGGGACAATCCCCCCGGAGCAACCTGGAGTTAAGTGCCTTGCTCAAGGACACAATGGTGGTGGCTGTGGGGATCAAACCAGCAACCTTCTGATTACCAGTTATGTGTTTTAACCCACTACGCCACCACCACACCACCATCACACCACTAGACTGTTGGAGTGCAAATAGCTGCGATGCTATTTATCGGAGTGCAAATAAACACTCCAAACAATTTGAGAGAATTTATTTATTTTTTTGCAGATATTTTATTTGTATTTTTTGTAGGACATTTTTTGTAGCCCCAGGAAGGCATTAACACACCAAAATGAAATTTTCACGTAGTGAATTGTTTTTCCACCTTGCGGTTCAGGGCTTCCGTAGTGTTATGGGTCTCGGCCAACCAGTTGAAAACCACTGTACTATGCTACTTGTCACATGCTAAGTGTTGCTTTACAACTTACCATGTGGTATCACCAGAAGCAGTGATAATGTCATTGTCACTTAAGAAGCGTGCACAGGACAAGTAACCTACAAAAAATAGAGAAAGACTTACATAACACATTACATAACAGAGATCTTCAAGAGTCCTACTTTCAAGCATGCAACTAAATAAAGTTAAATTCTCTAAAGACTTTTAGAATATTAAACCTGTGTGAGCATCCAATTCTTTCACAATCTTGACTACGGGTGTCTTCAAATTGTAGACAGTACACATGTTGTCGAGACCACCGCTGGCCACAAGGTTTCCAGAAGGAGCATATGCGCAGGTCATCACCCATGAGGACTTGAGAGGAATAGCATTGGTCTGAAGAAAGAGGGACATTTAATTGCTTCCTTGAAGGTAAACAGGAAATGTTTAATTACAAATATAGTAGGCGATAGTGTGATGTAAAGCTAAGAATAGCTATAGCTAATTACCTAGCTAGCATAGCATACATACATAATTTAGAGCAAGAACCACTAATCATGACCACGAGGAGGTTACCCCATGTGACTCTACTCTCCCTAGCAACCGGGCCAATTTGGTTGTTTAGGAGTCCTGGCTGGAGTCACTCAGCACACCCTGGATTTGAACTTGCGACTCCAGGGGTGGTAGTCAGCGTCAATACCATTTCCAGTAGCCATCATTTCAACACCTTATTCTTGAGTAATTATATCAAACACAGCTGAAAGCTATTTGGTTTGTTAAATGAAGCTTAACATTGTCTTTGTGTTTGTTTTTGAGTTGCCACAGTATGCAATAGACAAATAGACGTCTTAAAGTCAATATTAGGTCAAAAATGGCAAAAAATAAAAAAATGTCTAACTCGTCAGTAAATCATTGTTTTGAGGAAAGAAGGCTATACAGTGCTTGAAATTACTCTACAGTCTTCAAAGTCAAAGCACAACTGTCTCTAACAAGGACAGAAAGAGATGTGGAAGACCAGATGTGCAACTAAACAAGAGGATAAGTACATCAGAGTCTCTAGTTTGAGAAATAGACACCTCACATGTCCTCCGCTGACAGCTTCATTGAATTCTACCCACTCAACACCAGTTTCATGTACAACAGTGAAGAGAAGACTCAGGGGTGCCTTATGGGAAGTGCTACAGGAAGTGTGGGGTCAAAGGTCACCTGAGTATCTGGACAATACGACAGCTAGAATAACAAGGATCTGCAAAGCCGTCATTGCTGCACATGGAGGATTTCTTGAGGAGAACTCTTTGAAGTACTTTTGAGAAGTTCTGAATTTTTTGTCCCAAATTGTAATAGTATTTTTTCACATTATTAATGTCCTGACTATACATTGAGTCAGTCAGTCTCACCTTGTTACCAGAGTGAGAGTCCCAGACAATGAGTTTGCCATCCTGTGATGCACTGACCATTAGCCTAAAGACATCAAAGTAAAAATGGTTAGCCAAAATAAACCTAAATCTATTGAGCTGATTATACATATAAAGCTGTACAAATAACATCTGCATGTGTGCAACATTATACAACAATGAATGTATATAATTTTCTTGGTTTTGTTTGCAACCATTTCATCAAAAATTCAGGCATACGCTTTTACATTTTTTGGACTGTAACAAAAATGTAATCCATGTATTTTAATAAACAACTTTCAATTTATAATGTATGACTCAATGAATTATAGTCAGCTACTTTAGGCACAACAAATAATTCACACAGTGCTGTCAAACATTTTAGAAGACGCTATTCCCAAGCTAACATCTAATAAATACATTACTGCAAATGCAGTTGAATCTTAGTGTATCCCAGACATGGATGAGTAGGCTACCTTTTTGAAAATGGCGAGGCTTAAGTCAGGCCACTGACTCTGTTAATTAATCAAAGTAAGAATTAGCTAATTCAAGGTGATCACAAGGTGCGTTTGACTTCTGTATAGGGGCTCTTAACCTGGTTTAGCAGATCAGGTATTGACGACAAATCCAATATACACGTATTACACTTTCTGTCAACTATATCATAGTTTTCATTTCTTAACATTCACAATGTAACTCTCACTTGGTAGGACTTTTGGAGGCAAAAGCACTTAGAAAAAAGTACTGATAACATCCACAGTGTAGCATAGACCAAGCACAGCGAACTGTATGATATTCTTACCTGTTGTCTGTAGCCCAGTGCATGGCGTAGATTTTGGCCAGGTGTCCCTTCAGTGTTTTCCTGGTCTTGAGTTGGACCCGAGGGGCAGGAGCCACCCCAGCAGCGGCAGCAGCCATATCTGTGTCATGGACTGCTTTGCGAGCCGCCTAGAGAGGGAACAAATATTTTATATTAGTTTTAACTATAATTAATGTTATTACTCTGGTCAAATGTAACAGATTGTGATTGCATTTGCATGTTTTTATCCTAAGTGACTTATAATGCATTGAAGGAATACATTTGATCACTATGTGTGTTGCCAAGCTCTACCAGATGAGCTACAGAACCCCATATTGCATCTAATACATTTTTACTATTTGTTTAAATATATAAAAGCACTTTACACCAGTGAACTTTGCACTAGTCTTACCTCGATCTGTGTCTTCAGAGCTTCGGCCTCCTTTTTCATCTGTTCCATTTCACCCATGGCGGCTGTTGATCGGGCTGCTTACAAACACAACGCTGGAAGCAATCAGAACATAAAAATGAAAAATAAATAAAAATAAAAAAGGCAACATGACAAATGTTGAATAATCGAATACAAATTATGTGAATAAATATGTAGTAAATATATGAAGTAAATATGATCAGGATTAGTACCTGACAGACTGACACAGGCCATACGTTTGACTATTACATCATCAGATATGTGGAATCAAGACTCAAGTCATTTTATTGAAGATGTTAAAATAGTTGAGACACGGTAATACTTTACAATATGGGTGCATTAATAAGCATTAATTCATGCTTAACTAATGCACAGATAATAATGAGTTAATGTATGAATCATGATTAACTAAGCCATTCATTAATGATTGACACATAAGCAACTAATACAGTGTCTGTCTGATTGATATATTAAGTCATGTATGAATTGCTATTAATTAAATGTGCAATCGTAGATTAATTCCCTAACAACTTATTATATGAACTTATAGTGGTAATTAATGTGTTAATTACCACAATGAGCTGAATCCATGTATTTGAACTTCCACCCAACACATGTGAACTAATATGCATTAATACATGCTTAATTACGGCATTCATTATTGCATATTTGTTTAATTATTGCATATTTGTTTTGAATTCAGGGTTTCTTGTGCATGGTAAGAAAAAGAGCACAATAACAGGAATACTTTGTGTTATTTCATCCTTGCAATGAAATAGCAGTTCAGCAATTAGTTTGTCTAAACTTACTGCAAATTCATGTTCTTTATTATGAACATTCAAATTCAGACTCTTTATTAGTTGCTTATGTGGCAATCATTAATGCATGGCATAGCTAATCATTTAACCCAATCAATGAGTCATACATTAACTCAATATTATCTGTGCATTAGTTAAGCATTAATTAATGCTTATTAATGCACCCATATTGTAAAGAGTTACCAAATATACTATGTAACCAACAACAATATTGTTCGTTTAGAAAATTGCAAAGATGAGTAAGCAATTATATAAGCCATGCCCTAAAGAATCAGTGCAGTAATGTTAGCTAGAAACTGCTAAACGTGCTATTTGTAAGCAGCGTAGCTTGGGTATATCAGTACAACTGTTCCTGAGAGGCATTTACTGAAGCATGTATTTGACTACATAAAGTCTCAAATGGCACCTAAATGTATCATTTCGGCCACGTCAACACTAACACATTTTAGATTGAAATCACAACAATTTTCCATGTTTACGCCTCTCATCCACACACGAAACCTTCGAAAACGCTCTCCATAACTGCATACTTTGGAAAACAATCAATTAGTGTGGACGTGGCCTTTAGTTTATGATTTATTAAAACACCCATAATTGGAAAATCCATCAATTTAATTAGATTAAAAAAGGCATAAATTAATGGATATTCCAAAATCAACAACTGTACAACAACCTCTAATCCTAAATCTCATTATGTAAAGTCTTGTGGCTTGACACTATCTCCAATCAAGGCCTGGCCCTGAAGTGTAGTTAACCTGAAATCTGAGTAATGCTGCTCTGACTATACTTATGAAGATTTGCATAGTTTTATACACATGTAAAAGACTAGTTAATATAAAAATGTTGTCGCTTGTCTGATATCATGTACCTCTCGGTGGGAGGACAGAGGAGATGATGAGGAATTATCACCCTTGTCATGCTACTGCGATCCAAGTGAACTTAATTCACAGTTAACTAGCTACTGCCTACTTCTCTGTAGAAATGTACTTGTAGTAACCAAAACTCTTCAATGTCGAATCTTTCATTGTGCAATTGATGATCAATTAGTCATGTATTCTCTATTCATCTTTTGACAAGAACTGCTTTGTTATATATGTAGAGGAGGGCTAGAAGAAAAGTCTAAGCCCCAGCAGGAGCTGATGGGGGAGGCGTATAAAATCTCCTGTCATCCGATTACCGACTGTTCTTTACTACAGGATCAGGTGAGATCTGGGGTAGACAGATCAAAGACAAAAACACAGGGAAAGGTAATACATGTGGTGGGTGTCTTGAGGGATGTTCTGATGTGACAGCTTTTCTGTGGTAAGAAAGTGTTCAAGATACACGTACACCTACACGTACGATGAGACCTGAAGAATGCTAGATTTTCCAGGTCTGTTTGATTACACAGCAAAAAGCATCTTACTTGTTAATCTGACAAAGAAGATAAGAACTGTTCAGAAAATAAAGACCAAAGGATTGCATCAAAGAATATCTGAAATGACCTCCATTACCTCAACATGCCCTCCTGAACAAGGTTGTGTGATTGTCCAGGGTTCAAATACCGACATTTAAATCCCAACAGCATTTAAACTCGTTGGTGCAGAGTAAACTTTCATAGGAGTGTGGTACAAAAGCTAGAAGTTGACCAATAAAAGTACACTACCATAAAGGTGTGGCGGTGTCCATAAAATTTTTTCTCCTTTTCTATGAATGCAGAATGCATGGAAATGCATAAATAAACCAAACATTTAGGTCTGTATTTGTTGGTTATTTGAAATGCATTTCACAATTTGATTTCATGCAATCAAAAAACTACAATTGATGATCAGGAAAAAACTCACCGCTCTAACCAGAACGATTTTTTTCGTCTTCTATATAACTCTGAAGTCACGCTAAATAATCCTTTCTTTATATTGCTTAGTCCACAAGACAACTCTCCAATCTCTCTTTGACTCTCACACGCTCTCCCAACAAACTGGATGCAACTTACCTGTGAAAACTCTCTCTTTCCCTTTCTTCTTCTGCGAGAGAGAGAGGGACTGATGAGGATTGCAGGGGATGAAGGATATCAGGTGTGAATGGATAAGATCAAAGATGGAAAGAGAAAGGTTAAAGGGTGGAGAGAGAGAGAGACAGACAGAGAGAGAGAGAGAGAGAGAGACAGAGACAGAGAGAGACAGAGAGAGAGAGAGAGAGACAGACAGAGAGAGAGACAGAGAGAGAGACAGAGACAGACAGACAGAAAGAGAGAGAGAGAGAGAGAGAGAGAGAGAGAGAGAGATAGAGAGAGAAAGCAAGGAACAGGTAAACCAATTGGAATGGAAAATCAGGTTATGGTGTCGAATGACAAGAGTGAGTGCAGAAAGCAAAGGAAGGTTTTAGGATTTTAAAACATTTAAAACACAGCTGGTACATAAAATGCAGAAGCAATATATAAGATTATTCACCATTTCTAGGTCACAACTCAAATGTAAGCAAATTTGCAACATTGACTGATGTTTTGACCAATGGTCATATTTCTTTGCTTTTGTTGAAGCACACAAGATGCACTTTGGAACATAATCAAAACATCGGTTTTTGCACACTTTCTGTGACTTGCAAAGTCTATGCCAGCTCGACTGCATGCTGTCATTGAAGCAAAAGGGTAACATACCAAATCGAATCATGTATCGAATACCATTGAATACCATTCAATGATTCATCTCATTGACAAAGTCACATTTGAGCAATGGTATCATTTTTCAAAGCTAAAAGTGTGGTTTGATGCATGCTAAATGAGAAGGGGCCTGTCTTTTGGCATTGGGTTTGAGGGGGTTTGAATTGGTTTGTCAGAGCTGATGATTTGAGCTTGCTTAATCAGACTCTAAGTGGATATCCGGGGAATCTGCAATCCCATTAAGATATTACAGCAGGTGAATCCGTGAAGCAGACGTCACATTTGACACCGAGAACAGAAGTGTTGAAACCAATGAAAGTTCCAAAGATAAGATGGTGGCGTTATAATTATGTTCCATGGTAGACCATGGTGCTAGCATCAGCAAGGTCATGGGTAAGATTCTCAGGGTTGACACATACTGAAAGATTTGGTTAAAAGCGTCTGCCAAATTGGGGTTGTCAGTGTTCGTTCTACCTCCGAGCTTACAACAGTATGTCTTGGCTCAATCTTTGTTTTGAGTAATGGCTTGAGTAATGTCTTTAACATCTCACATTGCAGTTTAAGCAAAACTGAACTGTCTAGGCATGCTTTTTATGTGAACTTAGTGATCCAATGTGATATTCTATTGGATCTCCTAGAGCACAGCCGTAATCGCAAAAGACACTGAAGGTGATGCCTCCAATATTCAGAATAGAGGCTGATCAATAAAGGTATTTCAATGACTGATTCTTACATTCTTACATTTCCTCCCCACCAATCTTCGGCTTAGGTGGTAGAGTGGGTTGGCCACTAATCGCAGGGTTAGCGGTTCGATTCCCGGCCCACATGACTCCACATGCCAAAGTGTCCTTGGGCAAGACACTGAACCCCAAGTTGCTCCCAATGGCAGGCTAGCACCTTGCATGGCATCTCGGCCATCATTGGTGTGTGAATGGGTGAATAAGACGCAGTGTAAAGCACTTTGAATACCATTAAGATTAAGAGTAAAATTAAATTAAAATAAATGGATTTAGGATGGGCACAGAGAAAAATAATGACGTGCTTTGTTAGGGGGAATTAACACACTGTCCAGATCAATTAGTAAAGGAAAGGATAATTAAATATGATATTTTGGGATGGTTAGGACTGTTAATGTGTTATCTTTTACACCCTTGCCCAACTGAACCCATTCATTGCTCTGACTGATCCCAGTGCAGGGCAAACACAAGTGTTCATGGGTAATTTTGAACATTCTAAATATCTTGAACCAAATTTGACAACCAACGTTGAAAATTACAGTAAAACACTGTGATTTTTAATATTTTGTTTCTATAGCTTGTGCAAAAGTTTATGCCCATTCTCTGAAGAGCTGATGGGACAAATTCACATAGTACTCATGTCAAGAAGGGCTTATCTTCTCAAGCTGTGCTCTAGATAGCTGCCAGTCTATGGGACGAGGGCCACCTTACCTATGCAAGAGACTTTATAAAAGGTTAAGTAGCTTAGCCTTTTAGCCTACATCTAAACATTTAATTAAAAAGATACCACTCTTAATAACTTTAAAAAATGGCTGTTAACTGTAAAACAGGAAATGAATGTTCAACTTCACACAAGCATGCACACATATGAATATAACATTTATTCAAAGTTTATGACAAGTTTTACACATCAACAACCTTTTGCTAACTAAATGGGCTCATAGCTGCAGCCTGATTTAGGCCATTTGCGAAAGATTTACCCACTTTAATTAGTGACCTTCCTGTGCTTACTGATTATGCACTACTTTGCTAACAA
Source organism: Moxostoma hubbsi (assembly GCA_032164185.1). Classification (NCBI taxonomy): domain Eukaryota; kingdom Metazoa; phylum Chordata; class Actinopteri; order Cypriniformes; family Catostomidae; genus Moxostoma; species Moxostoma hubbsi. The sequence goes on along the minus strand of JAVLUX010000026.1, from coordinate 35,351,271 downwards.
GTATGAGCTCATGATACTTGAGCAAATTGTGTCAGAGATGACAGTGAACAACACAATTGCATCTCAAGGAACTAATATGATCTGTCTCTCTTTCTTTTCCTCCTCTACATGACCTCCAGAATAACACTAGATAATCATTTAAAACACATTTATTAAAGCCCACCTGGAGAAACCTGAGAGAAGACCCCAGTAATAATCATGAAACACCCCTGTGTTTCTGGGGTTTGCCAATTTCCGAATTACAAATGACTAGCCCAGACCTTTAACGATTGAGATAGTACCATAATTTAGACACAAACATTCTCATCCACTGTAGGCTGCAACAAAGAAGATTCAGAAAGGTCAGAAAACAGAAAACTGATAGAGTTAGTGATAAAACTGATAGATGTTTTTAACATGTACCATGGCAATATCATATTTTTGGACATGCACCATAGTAATACCATGATTTTGGACCCTGTACCATGGTTTTACCATGTTTTTGGATATGTAAATTAGTAATACCATGTTGTTGTGCACACGTACCATGATATTACCATGTTTTTGGACATGTACTATGGTAATAACATGTTTTAGTGGCCATATACTAAGGTTTTACCCTGTTTTTGGAAATGTACCATAGAAATACCAGGTTGTTGTGTGCATGTACCCGGGTATTACCATGTTTTTGGACATGTACTATGGTAATACCATGTTTTTTTGTTCATGTCCCATGGTAATACCATGTTTTTGAAAATATGCCATGATAATACCATATTATTGGATATATGTCATGGTAATACCATGTTTTGTGAGCACGTACTATGATACAACCACATTTTGTGAGCATGTTTCATGTTTTTGGAAATTTACCATAATAATAACATGTTGTGTGCATGTTCCATGGTCATACAATGTTATTGGACATGCACCATGGTGCTTCTCAATTTTTTCAGGGGGATATGTAGTATTGTAAAACAATGTTTTCTGGATATATACCTTGATAATACCATAGTTTTGTGCACATGTACCATGGTAATACCATGTTTTCTTGTATGTTTTTTGTTGTTGTTGTTTTCTTTTCTGACAAACCAGCATATCCTGAGAATACTTCAACAACAGTAGAAAACATATAGCAAAAATACATAAGAAAGGCTGATCAAGCAAGGCAAACAAGGAAAATTCTTTATACTAAAGAATGAGGCAGGGTGATGAGAGAACACCATTAACATTTAATACATTACAAATACATTAACTGAAGAAACTTCCATGGTGCTAGGGTGTTTTTGGTGGTTGCCAGGGTGCTAACTATGCCACTATGCAGTTGCTAAGTTGTTCCGAATAGTTTTTAGCATGTTGCCATGTGGTTGATAGGATGTTTTTGGTGGTTGCCAGGGTGCTAACTATGTCACTATACAGTTGCTAAGTTGTTCCGAATAGTTTTTAGCATGTTGCCATGTGGTTGATAGGGTGTTTTTGGTGGTTGCCAGGGTGCTAACTATGTCACTATACAGTTGCTAAGTTGTTCCGAATAGTTTTTAGCATGTTGCCATGTGGTTGATAGGGTGTTTTTGGTGGTTGCCAGGGTGCTAACTATGCCACTATGCAGTTGCTAAGTTGTTCCGAATAGTTTTTAGCATGTTGCCATGTGGTTGATAGGGTGTTTTTGGTGGTTGCCAGGGTGCTAACTATGCCACTATGCAGTTGCTAAGTTGTTCCGAATAGTTTTTAGCATGTTGCCATGTGGTTGATAGGGTGTTTTTGGTGGTTGCCAGGGTGCTAACTATGCCACTATGCAGTTGCTAAGTTGTTCCGAATAGTTTTTAGCATGTTGCCATGTGGTTGATAGGATGTTTTTGGTGGTTGCCAGGGTGCTAACTATGTCACTATACAGTTGCTAAGTTGTTCCGAATAGTTTTTAGCATGTTGCCATGTGGTTGATAGGGTGTTTTTGGTGGTTGCCAGGGTGCTAACTATGTCACTATACAGTTGCTAAGTTGTTCCGAATAGTTTTTAGCATGTTGCCATGTGGTTGATAGGGTGTTTTTGGTGGTTGCCAGGGTGCTAACTATGCCACTATGCAGTTGCTAAGTTGTTCCGAATAGTTTTTAGCATGTTGCCATGTGGTTGATAGGGTGTTTTTGGTGGTTGCCAGGGTGCTAACTATGCCACTATGCAGTTGCTAAGTTGTTCCGAATAGTTTTTAGCATGTTGCCATGTGGTTGATAGGGTGTTTTTGGTGGTTGCCAGGGTGCTAACTATGCCACTATGCAGTTGCTAAGTTGTTCCGAATAGTTTTTAGCATGTTGCCATGTGGTTGATAGGGTGTTTTTGGTGGTTGCCAGGGTGCTAACTATGCCACTATGCAGTTGCTAAGTTGTTCCGAATAGTTTTTAGCATGTTGCCATGTGGTTGATAGGGTGTTTTTGGTGGTTGCCAGGGTGCTAACTATGCCACTATGCAGTTGCTAAGTTGTTCCAAATAGTTTTTAGCATGTTGCCATGTGGTTGATAGGGTGTTTTTGGTGGTTGCCAGGGTGCTAACTATGTCACTATACAGTTGCTAAGTTGTTCCGAATAGTTTTTAGCATGTTGCCATGTGGTTGATAGGATGTTTTTGATGGTTGCCAGGGTGCTAACTATGTCACTATACAGTTGCTAAGTTGTTCCGAATAGTTTTTAGCATGTTGCCATGTGGTTGATAGGGTGTTTTTGGTGGTTGCCAGGGTGCTAACTATGTCACTATACAGTTGCTAAGTTGTTCCGAATAGTTTTTAGCATGTTGCCATGTGGTTGATAGGATGTTTTTGGTGGTTGCCAGGGTGCTAACTATGCCACTATGCAGTTGCTAAGTTGTTCCGAATAGTTTTTAGCATGTAGCCATGTGGTTGATAGGGTGTTTTTGGTGGTTTCCAGGGTGCTAACTATGCCACTATGCAGTTGCTAAGTTGTTCCGAATAGTTTTTAGCATGTTGCCATGTGGTTGATAGGGTGTTTTTGGTGGTTGCTTCAAAAAGTCAAAAGAACTCACCCCCAAGTCTCCATTATATTCTGGTCCCAAGAAATGACTAGGCCAGTCCTTCCATGTAAGTCCAAGTCCATAGCAAGCTCCACTATTCAAAATGACAGAATGGAAACAGGAATGTAATGGGGAGACAGACCTCTGGTGGAGAATTGGAGAATTTTCAGGCCCTGACCTGACTTTGCTTTCATTAATTCATTTTCTCTCTTCACCATGGGATCACACAAACAAGGCGTTATTTGAGTTCTGTTCAGTTTGTTGTTCCAAACATCTACAGATACAGTAGATGGAGTGGTTTACATGGCTTCAATTGCAATAGTTTGTTACAAGACAAGAAAATTTGTTTTGTTCAGCCTGTCTAGGCAAGAGTGGCTGATTTTGATCTCAACAGGACTTGTTTGCGATCTACTTCCTGAATATATGCCATGAATGGATGCCCTGTTCAATTATTTATACTATATATATTCCATCTAAATGTCTAATGTAGTTATTTTAATTATAACCCTTATACAACTGCATGCAATAAGGATGATGTGTAATATGTCATCAGAGAAAAAAAGACATCAGACATAATCAACATACAAATCAAGTCAACACGAGTGGTGATTGAATTCCAACCTGTCATAAATCGTCTCTTTTCTGGTAAACATGGTTTCATGAATACATGCATGATGAGTCATTGAGGTCCTTACAGGTAGACAACTTCTTTCTACCATTGTCCTCTCTCCTTTGGACAAATCCCTCGGTGCCAGCATGGAGACACCACAACAGAGACATCATACATATGAGATGGGTCATTCCTATTCATAAAAATGGGAAAAATGTAAACGGTGAATATGATGGTTGTAGAAATAGAAGTCCCACCGAACAATGAAAAGAACCAACCACCTCACAACGCCTTTCCATTTACTCAAGAATGTGCATGAGCATAAGCAGGACGAGCCTGTAAAAATATAGTTTCTGTAAGAGATTTGAGCTAAAGAAACCCAATTTATGAACGCTGATTTGAAATTGAGATTTTGTTCTTTACGCAAGTAAATATGAGCTGTACTTGCATGACCAGAAAATAGCTTTATTTAGAAAATAGCCGAACCTATGTCAAAAGTCTCAGTTCCATTTTACTGTTATTCTTAACCATATAATCACAAGAGATGGGAGAAAAGAGGAGAGATTATGGGCTATTTCCAGCTGCTTATGTGTGTAATGATAGCCAGCTGGTAGGTAGCTGTGCAGTGTGTGTAAACCTCACTCCCCTGGCCTCAAGAGGCGCACTAGCGACTGACGCTAGAGGCTGTAGCCTTTAGCCTCCTTGTTAGCACACCTGCCTTCCATGCCGGAGACTCCGGTTTGAATCTCGCTCAGAGTGGGTCAAGCAGGACTGGTTACAGTGGTGCCTTGACCTGTATGGGAGTGAGGTTTAGGGGGGTGAGTGCAATGGTAGCCAGCTGGTAGGTAGCTGTGCAGTGTGTAAACCTCACTCCCGTGGCCTAAAGAGGCGCACTAGCGACTGACGCTAGAGGCTGTAGCCTTTAGCCTTCTCGTTAGCACGCCAGGCACAGTTAACTTGATGCATGTAAACTTGTGACCCACAGGAATTATGATATAGTCAATTAAAAGTGAAACAATCTGCTGTAAACAACTGTTGGAAAAATGACTCATCTCATGCAAAAAGTAGATGTCCTAAATGACTCGCCAAAACTATAGTTTGCTAATATAAAATTGAGTTTTAATGATTTCAACCTAAGTGTATGTAAACTTCTGACTTCAGCTGGATACAATGACTGTAATACCAGTGTAACAGGCATACTGTGGCAGTACCATGGTACACACAATGGTATCAGATTGTAATACCATAGCACTTTGATATATACAATGCCAGTCAAGAGTTAGGAAACACTTGACAAAATTTGCCTTTCTTGAAATTAGTTTGGTAGACAATAACAAACCAGAAGTCATTTGAAAGAATGCCCATTGTGACAGGGCTACAGTCTGGAGAAGCTATAATATAAGACAGTTTTAATTTGTTAAAAATGTATGGTCGCTAAATATTTCCCATACTCCCATCTTCACTAATACCAAAGTGCATGGTAAAAAAACAAACAAACAAACAAACAAACAAACAAACATGGTAGTACCAGAGGTTGGTAGTTGGCAATTCCAATGCAAGGACAAACAAATGAAGCTGCATGCCACAGCCAATGGGCCGTCTAAATTATGTTGTGTAATTGTATTATATAGTCTATTAGTTTTAAAGTCAGTGTCAGGGTGCATTTGACAATGTTTACTTCCAACGCAGGCACACACGGAGAGTGAGCACGGCAGAGTGACGCGCTGGTGCACGTCCGCAGCTCTCCATCCCCATTCAGCCCGCAGCAGCAGGAAGTGTGCTGAATACGCCGAGAAAAAGACGGTGGAGCCGCCCGCGGAAGAGAAAAATAAAAGAGTTAAAATAATCATGGCGAGCGACTAAACGTGCAGTATATCCAGAAAGAGCACAAACCCCCATCCCTGATCTTTGTGCACGTCTGTAATTCGGGTAAGTGGTGTTTTTTTTAAATTGCACACAATGGCCACATTTATTGAATCAGAGCTCGAGAGCCTCCGGATCTTTGTGTCGCTCGAGCGCTAGACGACTAGCATTGACCTTACGGCCAAACAGAGACCATTTCACGTATATTTATATAGTCGGGTATGGATTTTAATCGGTTGAATCATACCCAATCTGGTACATTTAGCAACCCCCCTCTTATTTTCACGTCCAGCCTTCAAATGCGCTTATTTTCTGTGAGACACCTCCGAGGGAGGGAACATGTTAGCACGGCTAGCTGCGGGGGGGTTGTCACTGTCAGACAAACTGGCACATTAAAATAATCGATGCTTTTGCGTACGAGCTCGGGATGCATTCCAGGCTTTAAGGTAGACCGAATATGAGCGCGAATATTCGACCTAACCCGTTTGGCGCTTCGGAAAATAATGGTGTTTTCCTCCCCTCAAATACGAAATGGCTGCGTTAGCTCACCAGCTAATATTTGCAAGGCGCATCATGTGAATAACATGAACGGGCTGGGATGTGCACACTAACTAGTCTCCCTTACATTGATATACACACATTGCATTCTATAAACGTAGACTGGTGTTAAATGGATGCTAATAGTAATTTTCTCCCGATTCGGGAGTCTGTCGTCGTCTAATTTGGTGAGTCTGGGGATGAAAAATGACACGGAATGTCGGGCATCTGCTTTTGTCCGGATAAAAAGCGGGTGTGGGAGCTGCAGGCCAAGGTCACAGACATTATTCACATAGATTTGATTTAAAACACATTCCGTTATATGCACTTAACGGCAGTGATTATTATTAATCGATAATTATTTTGGTTGGGGTCTGTTGACGTTGTTGGGCCCACCCTGATTGTTTCTTTGTAAGCTGCGCCATTGTGGAATATCAAAATACAAGGCATACCATCATATTTCAATGTTGTAAGGTGCTGTAATTCAATTTAGAGGTCTAATATTTAGATGAAGGGAAAAATAATAGCAAATGTGTTAATGGACATTTTGGGGTAAAAATGTGTGTTTTTCTTTTTCACCTAGGTGGTATTTACTAGGGGTGTAAATCGGACGATACGATCTTGCATCGATTATTTTGGCCTGCGATCGATATTTGCCGATACTTAAAAGCCTGCCGCGATACGATTCCGATTCGATTCGATTCAGGGTTCTGCCATCGATATTCCGATATTATCTGCCCATTTTACACAATCAATTAAAAAAAAAAAGTGCCCTTAAATGCAACCAAAATATAATTTGAATATTTTATTGAGCTTTCTGAATAGTACAAATTTAGTATCCACATTGGGAACAAAATGAGGTACTTCAAATGTTGAAAAAAATTATACCGTTAATAATATAAAAAATAATGTCACACACAAGTGATCATCACTCACGTGATGACAGCAAAATTTTCAGTTTAATACAATTCAAAGAATTTACATACCCATGACTTGTTTCCAACTATCTGTGCTATCTGCGGTTTTCATGTAATGGAAAAGTATGTTGCAGTTAATTGGGATAAATGTTCCTAATGGTGTTGATGTGTAGATGTGGAAAGTCTTATAACTGATGCTGGAGCTGAGCAAGCATTTCTCTTTCCCTCATTAGTGCTGTTCAGAATGTTGATGTTGTCAAAACTTTTCACATGATGGTTGAACTTCTCCATGGTACTTTTAAATAGCAAATTCTCACTTAAATTTCAAATGGGTCGCATGCGCAACAATATAGATGGCAGCCCGAATCGCTCATGTGAGCTGTTCTGTGTTTGCCACGAGAGCTAGCATTTTATGGAGCGCCAGGTTGACGGTGCTCACACTGATCCTGTCACTGGTCTGGAGCTCGTGTTTCGACGGTAGCTCGGTTGACGAGCGCGTGGATAGCAGAGTGCAATTTGGCTTTCACAGACCCCCTGCGTACATCCTTGTCCCACATGAAAAGTGTATTTAGCACTCATAAAGTGAAATTAATCTAATAAGGTTGCTTCATTGTCTGGCGGAAATGCGTATGGACGTGGCTGACATGAGAGTATTAAAATGAAGGTGCATCTAATGCAAATATTGATAAAATGTCTAAATCGATATTATGTGTTGTATCATTGGATCATTGGTTATTGGATCGATGCATCGTTACACCCCTAATATTTACACCTCATGAAGCCACCATATTTACCTATAGCCTAGTTTTTATAAAATAACTGGAGGTCTACAAACTAAAAATGATTTAATTCCTAAAATGGCCATATTATATCACAAAGAACAGTTATCAGTACAAAAAACATGATGTTTCAGATGTTTTTTATGGACAGAATAGCATTAGCATAGAATAGCATAATTCAATAGTATTCTGTGAAGTACCATTTATTTACCACGGTGCATGAATATGGGAATCATTTAGTACTGTGGTATATATCAAAATACAGTCCCATTGTATTACCATATAAAACCATCACCGTACCATGGTAACCGTACCTTTCTTGCAAGGGTTACCCTTACAAAACGTATGCGCACTAGCATAAATTGCATACATTTTCTTAACGTTTACACAAGTTACGGTCCAAAAGTAACATTTAGGCAGCATAAAAGTAATCCATGCGACTCCAGTCGATCAATGAATGTCTTCTGGAATTCATCGATAGGTTTATTTAAGAAACAAGTCGATAATTAAAAAGATTTTAACTTCGAATCGGCGCTTCCATCCAGGGCTCTGATGCAGTTTGAAATGGCCGAACTCTCACGTGACGTTCGTTCTTCTGTTACAAATCATTCTCGCGTGAACTCGCCGACACACTTGCGTCACGCTTCGCGTCAGCTACTGTCAGGAAGCGCTTTTTAAAAGTTAATAACCCATGGACCCATCTTGCATTTTGTAGCATGGATCTTGACAGCCTTGATGAGACTAAAACGTCCAGATGGTCTTGAATCGGAGACCACTGGTTTGTATATGTACCCTAAGGTCATACATTAACTCACAGATGTATGACTAGATTAATTCCACATACTGCAGACTGAATGCATGAGTGATCACATCATAAACACTTAATCTATAGAAGAAATTACAGCACAAAACGTACTCGCAAATATTGACTAGTGAAACTAGTGAAAGCTCAAAATTTGTTTTTAGCCATTATACCACAAAATATTTGTTAAAAATGGCAAATGGCAATTCAGAATATTTGTTAATCTCTATTCATGTCTATATAATTTAATTGAAATTGCTGTATTGTGTATTTACGTGGACTGTTTGGCTGAATGGAAAATTCCTGCTTGTTATTTCATGACCGTTACATTTGCCTGTAAGCAATATTTTTCATTCAGTGAGCATGTGTACAAGCCAATTATGTTTAATATGCAGACAACGTGTAACCGTGCGTTCAGACCAGAGACGTCGAGGTCGTCAAATCGTCCGGAAGTCATTCATTTTCTATGACAGCCAGCGTCTCTTGGTGGCGAGAAGTGGCGCGGTGAGTCTTGGGCGGTGTGGGCGTCAGAGGAAAGTTCAAGTGCGGGCAACATTATGGTAATGAGCTTTGACGCGGTTCGGCGGCAACCTATTGGAGTATAGAAGTGCTCCGCTCTTGCAAAGTCTTGAGAACACAACCATGTAAACTTTGGTTCCCACCAAACATTAGTTCCGAAGACAAAATGGAGGAGAAACTAATTATTGCCGTGACGGGTTTTCCCGTATTATTTGATCTGTCCCCGTTTGCTTACAGGGATATAAATAAAATTAAAAAACGATGCTTGGACAAAGGTGTCTGAAATTGTTGGTGTGACAGGTGAGTTGGTGAAGTGGATATTATGGTTTATATAATAATATATAAAAATATTTAATGAGGATATACGCTACTTGTGATATGTCGTCAAAAAGATACCGGTCGACATGTCTGGATGTTTTGTGGCCCCTTTAAATATAGTTCACAAAACCAAGCATTCTCAAGTAACTATTTCAAATACGTCAGAGCGTCCACAAATTTTCGTTAGCGTTATTGGAAGGGCAGCCAGAGTGAATTTTGACGCTCTCGCCGCCTCTGGTCTGAACGCACGGTAAGGTTCTGTTAACGCCTTAAACAACATTTTAGAGGTGGTGGTGGCATAGTGGCTAGAGCACAGGGCTGCTAATCAGAAGGTCACTGGTTCGAACCCCACGGCCACCACCATTGTGTCCTTGAGCAAGGCACTTAACTCCAGGTTGCTCCGGGGGGATTGTCCCTGAAATAAGGGCTCTGTAAGTCGCTTTGGATAAAAGCGTCTGCCAAATGCATAAATGTAAATGTAAACATTCCTTTAACAGGGTATGGTCATAAATGGTTTAAGAAAAAAATGTGCACAGTTAGATTTTCGGCCATTGCCTGATCTCGCTCGGCATGTAAACACCTTTACTGGTTTATCCAATGTGCTCAAGTTTTGTGTGCATTCCTGTTTAAATTTTGACGTCAAAAAAGGGAATAACCTGACTATTTCAAATCTCAGGTAAATGCAATTTTCTTGCATTGTTGGTTTTCTTAAATAAGCAGATTTTTGATAGTTATCTTATCTGCGTATTACTGTGCATGTAAACTAATGGTCGACTGATATGGGTTTTTTGATGGCTGATGCCGATATCCAGAGAGCAGGATGGCTGATACAATGCCGATATATCACACAATTTAATATAGCAAATAGCAAGCATAGAATTGCACAAAAAATACTTATTTAGCACTATATTTACTCAATTTCACACAAAACAAAAAAAAAATTATATTTTAAATGGTAGATAGAAGTTTCTTCAGATTACGGTGAAGTCATCAAATTTTAGTAATTTATTACTAAATGTATTTGCACATAAAGAAATTGTTAATATATTAGGAAGAAGGAAATAGCAGTACACACAGTAGTCCAGCAACCTTGGATGGCATGTCCACATTAGCAATTGCATTTACTCCAAAAATATTGAATCAAACCAATTGTACATACAGGTTATAGTGAATAAGACATTTACTTATGACACATGTGAAGTGCTTTTACCTTGGGCTGCATCTGGAAACGTAGGCAGCTGACTTGCTACCTTTCTGCCTAATCTGTTGATGGCTTAACTGACAGCTGTTTAGAATGAATGGAAATGAATAGATGAATATGGAAACTGTTCTCGGAACAGTTTGAAAAGCATCTTATTTTCATTTTATGGCCGTATACAGCCTCCGGAGGCAGCATTTTCCTGGTTTCGGATGCAGCTTTGAAGTTGCACTCAGGGATGCATCTCCCGACAGTTTAAACGGCCTGGATCACCTACTCGGATTGTCACAGACAGACCGTCGTGATTTTGAGAATGAGAGGAACTTTTGATCCTGAAGATCAAAGATATTAGATGAGCACTTGACGGGAAGAAAACGCTGGATTTTCGTGACGTTTTTGAATGACATCTTTTTCAACTAAATATCTGCATATTTGCAGACGGTATATGATATTAGTTTCATTGATATTTGCCTTTTTATCATTAGACAAGACAGTTAAAAGTTACAGGGATCTGTTGAGGAGAGAGAGGGAGAACGAAACAGGCGATGACTTTAACATTATGGGCTCGACGCGTCTGTCGCAGCTCTGATATGTGGACCGTTTAAATGACACTGTGTTGCACACCGGTCTATTATTGTAGTAACACAATGGCATGTATCAACAAAACGAACCATGACTGTTAGTTTACATGTCTCAGACGCTTCACATGCAAACAGGCGATTTTCGGTGCCCTCAAGAAAACAATCGTCTACTCTAAACGGAAAAATGTATCGGCCGATGCGATAATAAAAAAAAGTCAAAATATCGGCGGTCACCCACTAATGTAAACATGCTCAGTGTCATTTAAATCAATCATTACAGCAGTGTAATTTTCTTTATTCCTGACTTTGTAAATACTAGTTTTGATGATTTGCCAAGCTGCAAAGAATTGGTATGTCCTGACCCAATCTAAACAAAGGAGTTAGCCTATTTAACCCAAACTATTTTTAATTGTAATTGTAATTCATTACGGCAAGACTGATCTTGCCGTAATGGCCCTTTTCTCCTACCAAATCACTTTACATTGAAAGGTTTTGATATCAGACACACATTGTCTGAACACAGGGTTGTTGTTGAGCTCGCTTGCTTGAAGTTATTGTACTAACTGTGAAATAATGGCATACAGCAGACTTGAGAGGAGGGGAAATAAATAATCCAGTTTAGCTTTCTAGTGTTTCAGTGTTCGGATGGCTATTGTGTGTGGTAAAGGAACACTAATTCAGGCTTTCTAATTGTGTGGAAAACAGAATTGTTCCCCAATGTGGGGGACGAGCCTAAGTGAAGCAAATTTGTGGTCAAGCATTTTATTCAGAAAAGTCTGCTTAAATGATTTCTGTGTGATTTATGGTTTATTGTGAATGGAAAAGTTGGAGCACTAATGTTGAACAGTGGCCAGAAATACTTAGTTTGGTTGAGCTCCTAGCTATGTATATCAGACTCAGGTGTAGCATCTTAAGAAATATGTTTGGTTTTGGAGTGCAAGTTGAAAGTATCCAACTTTCATTTGCTTCAGTGATGCCCTTGGCAATGGGACACACGGTAATTTAAGGGAAAGCTATTTTGCAGGCAGTACCAGCACTTGGTGACCACTGTAAGCAAAATAAAATTAAATAATTGTGCATGTGCTTTGAAGAGCGCATCTGCTTGCTGTTAACCTCTTTGAACGAGTTGAAATGTAACTTTTGAAAGGACTAGTGTAAGGGTAATGTAATATTCTGTTTTAAAATTGGGTTCATCAGTTCACAAAACCATTAAATGTGAAAATGAAATAAAATCTTGAAGTCTAAATCAGACATGCTTACAAAAAAGTTTAAAAAGTGCTTCAGGTAATTCATGTTTTTGGTTGACCTTGGCTTCAGCCATGCCAGCGTGGATTTTGATGGTTGTCGTGATGTATGACCCACAGTTTAGCGTTAGGGATGAGTCTGACGCTCCAGAATTCATTGTCTTCAGTGGCTTTCTAGAGTACAATCTGCCAAAAAGTTGGCATCTCTTTGACATTTTAGGCCTTCCTTATCACACGTTTATCGTTGTGGACAAGCTAATTATTTTACAGTGTTTTGTTTTTAAGTATTTAACTTTCTACATTCATTAGGGATGGGGCGATACCATTTTTTCTCTTCCGATTCTGATACCTGAACTATCAGTGTCGGGCGATACCAGTACCGCTCCGATACTAGTGTTGTTTTTTTTCTTAATGAGTTTATAACATCTATAATGCACTGTGATTGGGAGTAGTTTTTATGTACAGAAACAAAAACCTCTAAACATCATTTCATTATAAAATAGGAAAACAAAAAACTATTACATAAGAGCATGTGCAAAACTAGTTTGCAGGATGCCGCAGCAAACATAACCGTCATTCCATCAATTTCACATATCAGTTTTAACTTCTTAAGACTTTTATTTTGAAAGTCCGTCGCTGAGTGCTCCAGGAAGCCTGTGTCTGAGTGTTTGTTTATAGGCTAATTTACAGTAGTGTAATACGCTTCTCATTCAACATCTGATCATGCATGTTATAGGCGGACCGAACTATTGATCATCTACAACTGAGATGGAGTTTGTGTGGAGCGACCACATGTTGCGCTGAGCTTTAACATCGCTGCGGATGAAAAGCCCCTCCCCACTACTTTTGTGCCATTCTCCAATACATGCTAGAGATATGGTTGACTGGTTTTACACTATTCTCAGCTAGTGTATGTATCTAATGTTATATTGACCCCTCTGCGACCACTCTTACAAACTTGCTGTTTATGCAAAAGTTTTGTGGGTTGACTTTCAAGTTTGGGTAGTTTGATGTAGCCAATATTATGGACTGATAACATTGAAGTGGAGATGGTGTAGTAGTGAAAGGAATGTTCAGATTCAATCAGCAGCATTTGTGGCATAATGTTGATTACCACAACAGTTTTTTTTGGCTTGTCTCTCCTTTATTTAAATAATAAAAAAACACAGTTATAGTAAGGCACTTACAGCGGAAGTGAATGGGGCTAAAAGAAAATCCAGAAGATGTAAACATTATGTTAACATTATTTTAGTGTGATAAAATTGCTTACTTAACCATACATTCCTTTAAATAACACAACCATTGAGAAATTATATTTTTGAATTCAAGAAAAGGGGGGCATGTTTAAGCAGCTCACACCATCAACTGCGGTTTTACCATCAGAGAAGAAATACATCAAAATTTTGAAAACATCTTACATAGGGCTGCACCTAACGATTAATCTAACGATCCTTTTTCCGATTAGTCGATTAATCTAACGGCTAATTTGCCTATTTTCTAAAGATTTTTTATATTATATACTTGATTAATATAACAATGAATTAACCCAAAATAAATATAAAAAAACATGTCATTAATATTTCAATATTTTATTAAATTATCTTCTCTTAAACACAAACAAATGTACAAGAAACAAAGTGTGCACAGCAGGGCATTATTCTGCAACAAAAATAGCCCCGTCTTAACTGGTAATCTCCATTTTACAGTCCAACACTAATTTTATTTTGGAGAGATTTTATGTTGGGACTACTGGTTGCACAATCTTTTGATATTCCTCCTGAAAGTGACTTGAATTTTACATTTTGTTTCTTTTATTTTGTTGTTGGATTGCTAAAATGTAAATTACTTTAATTTTATTAAGAACTTGTTCAATTCGAGTAAAAGGAAAGTGTAATCAACATTTAGCAAGTCAACAACAAAATAAATTAAACAAATGTAAAATTCAAGTCACTTTAAGGAGGAATATCAAAACATTGTGCAACCTTGAGTTTAGCAGTCCAACATAAATTCATTTTACAGTAAAATTAGTGCAATTTGAGAAACACTTAAATGTTTTACTAACAGGAATAACTAAAACTTGTGCATTCTTAATGAACTCTCATGCGTTCACATACAACGCGAATAGAGCGCTTCGCGTGGCACGATTACATACAAAGTCAATGCAAAGACACGAATAGACGCAAATTCGCGGTGAATGGCGTGAAGCGAAAACACGAAATCGCTTCGTTCGCGCGAGTATAAATATTTCAACTTGAGCAAAATATCTGCATGACGCGTTGTCGCAAAAGCCTATCAGCATTGAGATTGTCCGGATGTCACTGACGTACTGACGTAGTAGCAGAAGAAATCAGGTAAAATGGATGAGAAAATGGTTGTAGCGGTGTGTGGGCACCCGGAATTTTATGACGTTGATGTTGTGTCGTCATCGTATCTGGGACTTCTACAACAGATACAGAGCAGCAATCGTTGTGATATCGGCCATGGTTGATGGTGGAAAGATAAATTGTCGTAGAAGCCCCTCCTCCTGTCCTATTCCTGAAGAGAAGGGGGAATACTCGCGGGTTCGCGTTACTCGCGCGAACGTGACTTTAAACACAAATTTAATCCAGCGGTCACAACAATTTTTCTCCTCTCCCCCTCATCTTACAGTAAAATATGTGCAATTCGAGCAACAGTTAACTTTTTTATAACAGGAATAACTAAAACTTTTGCAATCTGAATTAAATCTCAGCGGGTCAAGAAATATAACTGAAACGATTTACAGACTGTAACTGTCACACAGTTTACGCCATTTTCTCACTCATACATGGCCGTTAAACTAAATAGAAAATATAAAACGGCCAAATAACAAAATTAGATGACGCATGGTGTAAAGTTACGTTAGCTGCAGTGCAGAAATTACTTTTAACATGGGGGCGATGAGGAACATTTTAGAAAATCTATTTTAAGTGACTACAACTAACAGAAACATCTGTTGTAATACTAATATGTCATGCTTGGGTGGGGACAAAAAGTAAACGGGACTTACGGTGCTGCCATCTTGACAAGCGCTCCGGGATGCTTTCGCTTGTACTGCTGTGATGAGCCATTTGCATAACTTACACAGCACCACATTGTTGGGTCTCTGGCTAAAATACTCCCATGCTTTAGATGACCGTGGGCAAGTCTTTTTTAGCTGCAGCTTGTTCTTCGGGGAATCCATGCTTAAACCGGGTGTTGCCATTTTAATTATTCCATTGCGATTAGTGGTCGACCGATGCCGATATTGAGAAAGCAATCTGGCCGATTGGCCGATATGAGGCCGATACAATACATGTGCATACAGTAAATAAGTATGGTAAAGTATTCCCACAGGGGATTTGTTTTCGGTCCAGCCATCTAGCAGAATGAAAACACACACACAAAAAAAAAAAACATTTTAGATTCAACTGTTATGGGTAATTTGATTTTTCAGTCACATAAACAATTACTGCTGCTTACTGCAGGTTACAAATAACATTTATCATTAATTAACCAATCTAAACAATATTCATAAATTAATGACAAAGTAGTATGTGCAATTCCATACATTTTATGTACAATACATAGTTAAAAATATATCTCACATAGTTTATTTACACTATTTAGTTTAAACAGGTTGTTTTACTTTAAGTATATTTAAATAATAATGATTTATGTCTGTTTAGTTTTGCTTGTTTGTTTCTTTGAAACTTTGTAAGCCGTCACATGTATTTGCATGCTCGATTAGCATCAAATCCGACCGGAACATATGAAAAGGTATACTACACACAATATTACGCCAGTCATGGATAATTAAATACAGCAGATAGAGATTGTGAATAACTTAATTGAGATTAAGGAATATTTTATTTATTTTTTTTCAAACGTATTATTACTTACCATACAGTGTTCTCTTCTCATCCCAACACATTCTCACACCCAACTCGTCACATATGGACGCTTGGCCAGGACCCCTTGGCGTCACTTTTTAACGCACAGGGTATACCTTTGGCGTCATTTATCAACGTGCAGGGCGGAGAGTCAAGCGGCGGCGGCGAGTCAAGCGTTGTTAAACTCACTGATGAATGCGGTTGCCTATGAACGCGGTAAACCTTTGCGCAGAGGGCAGTTTGATATCAGATTGCAAGGGTTTTTAAACATAAAAAACCAGTTGGAGGGCCAGATAAAGATGATCTGGGGGCCACCATTATACTAGCCCTGGCATAGATCATTTATTGTAGCCAATTCCTTTTTATTTTTATTTATTGTAGTCTCAAGCCATTCACAGCAGACAACGGGTTGCGGTGAGTTTACCCAAGACGTCAAATTTCAACGCTACAGGCTCCGGTTCAGAGTTCAATAGAAGTCTATCGGACTACCCTGCACGTTGAAAAATGACGCCAAAGGTATACCCAGTGCGTTAAAAAGTGACGCCAAGGGGTCCTGGCCAAGCGTCCATATGTGACGAGTTGGGTGTGAGAATGTGTCTCACGCGATCACTGATCTGTAGTGCACGCGATCTGACATATCACGGTACTGTTTGAATAGACTTCGCTGCACGCCGGAGTGTTTTTGTAGCGTCAGGTTAGAAGGCGAATGCTGATTGGTCATTTTCTGTGTCTGTCAGATGTCTGCTTCACTTCTGAGTGGCTTGTCTTACGGTGCTGGGCGGAGCAGAGCGAGCGTATTCAGTGCATTCATGCTCGCTCTGCTCGCGCCAGTGGAAAAAAGCGCTAATGCACTGTCACAAACTGTTTTGAAATATATCGGCCAAACGGAAATATTTATCGGCTGATGCCGATATCTAAAAAAATTCCAAATATCGGCCGATATATCGGCCTCTGCGATATATCGGTCGACCACTAATTGCAATGCACCGACGCATGTTATGCAAATCGACGTATTTATGTAATTGATGACGCCGATTATATCAATGAATCGTCCCAGCCCTAATCTTACAGCTGCAGTTGACTTTGGAATGCCTTGCTAGCAAGTAATGAAATTTAACCTGGTTTCTTAAATTATGTATTACATAGATACCTTAGAAGCTGACAACCTTTTTTATCTGGATATATTAGCTGTTGTTTAGGCTTTCATGGAGTATTTCACTTACCCTAGGTAAAGCTTTGCTAATGCTGGCTTTGTGGCTGTGTAAACATAGACAGCAGAGTTATCAGCAGTGCTGTGTGCAGTCGATGTCAAATGATTGATGTGCAGGTACACAAAGCAGACTAATTTTCAGCTACTTTGAACATGTGCGGCTGTCGTGTGACCTAAATGTGAGATAAAATGTGTCAAAGTTAAGTTACTAATAAGGCCACATGGCTACCACAGACAGTTAATGCATTGTCAAAGGCTCTGATTACAATCTCTTAATTAACAGCTTTTTAACTACACAAGCCATTTGGACATTTGGATTTAGACTTGTTTAGTAAAAGCAATAAAGCGTGGGAAAGATGTTTGACTGTTCAATTATAAAATGTTATATAATTACAATTATATAATACTTTTGTCTTTTAAAAAAGTGGGTTCTTTTCAAAGGTGCATAAATAAAAATGGAGAATCTAGATACATTGATAGATTACTTGGGTTAAGGAATAATGTACTTTCTTTTTGTATCTTCTCAGCTTTCATCTGGTGCCCTGCAACTGTCCATACCCTCTCTGAACTGGTGCGACCGAGTGGAATTGAAAGGCTGATTGGAGAGAATATCTGCCACCCAGGTAAAATGGCTGATTCTACAGAAGCAGAGAGCTGAACATCACACATTGCCCCCTTTTCTTCTTTGTTCGAGGATCATTTTATGTGGACATTTCCCCTTCCATTTCAAATTTCTCATCATGGCTATGCATGATATGAATCGTGCCAAGGGTTTCCCTTGCAAAGAATGCGACATGATTTGCCCAAGTACACCTAGCCTTCTGGAGCACATGAAAGCACACTACCATCAAGAAGAGAATGGCAGATTTGAATGTGAGCAGTGTGGACGCATTTTTAAGCATGCCAGTAGCTTGGCTTCTCACAAAAAAACTCATGAGATGGGCTCCTTCCAATGCCCAGTGTGCACCAGAACGTTGCCCAATGCAGTGGCGCTAAAAAACCACCTCCGCGTCCACACCCTGTCTCCAAGTGCCCAAGCTGAAGAGGAGAACGATGACAATGCCGATGAAGACAGGGATTATAATCTAGCACAAGATCTGTCTGATGCAAATTTCAGGAGTCACATAAACAACAGTGGAATGCTGCCTGGCCATGATCACGATAAGCAAAAATCTCCAGGATCTGAAGATGCCTGGGACAGACCGTTTAAGTGTGACCAGTGTGAGAGGACGTACCGACACCATGGCAGCTTAGTTAATCACAAGAAGTCCCATCAAGAGGGCACATATAAGTGCAGTGTCTGTTACAAACAGTTCAACAATCTCGCGGCCCTTAGTGCTCACGAGCGCACACATTCGAAATTTAAACTCCCTGGAATGTCCATGGGGGCCCTTGTTCCTGAAGCAGCATCTGACCCTCGCCCCCCAGGGCCCCAGAATGATGACATGACACCCAGCTTTTGCCACTTATGTCAGGTGGCTTTGCCTAATAAGAATGACTTTCAAGAACATATTTTGTTACATAATGCTGCATCATCTTCGTTGGGGCTGCCACGTAGTTTTTCCAGTATCGTGTCGCATAATCTTAGCACTGTTCGCGCCCCCACAGTCAATTTGTATACACCTGCTTTAGGTGACCCTCTCCCGCTTCCTCCATTACCAGACAAGCGTTACGACCCAATGCTTGGGCCTCCTGTTAATAATTCCATATACACCTGTGCGTATTGCGGAACAGGACATCGTGACTTGGAGAGTCTCAAAATTCATTATCTTACCCATGACCCACACACCACAACACATGTGCATGGGAGCCCTGCTATTTTAAATTCAGATGAACTGGCTTCAAATTCGCAACAATCGTCATCGTCATCTAATGGCGGGACGAGATCTCAGAATGAGTCTGCAGCCATTGATGACGCTGAACGTAGATTTAAGTGCCAAGAGTGTGGGAAAAGCTATCGACATGCAGGGAGTCTAGTTAATCATAAACGCTCCCATCAGACGGGTCATTATCAGTGTACTGTTTGCTGTAAGCAGTATTCACACTTAGCAGCCCTTCACAGCCACCTCCGTAGTCACAAGACTCGGCCGAATTCGCAGTCGATGGGCACAGAGGGTGATTGGCTTTCCTCTGAGCCAATGACTGGGTTAGACTCTCAACAAGGCTTTGTACATTCTCAGGACCAGGAGAGTAGTGCTACAACACCTATTTCGCTCCCTGGTAATCTTGGTGATGCAGCCCACTTTGTCCCAGACAGTGGCCATAACAGTGGCCTAGATTCGTTAGAATTCCACGACCGATTTGACGGCACTCTCACTCAAAGCAGTTCTGGCCATTCCCCTCTTCCACAAAATCATCGTCAAGCAAATAGTGTCAACCAGGGCAATATGTCCAATGGCTACCTGGGTAACATGAGCTTCCATAGTGCAGGTGGCGCCTCCCTGCCAGCAGGGAGTGCCAACCTCAAAGAAAGTAGTCGACAGCGGCGTGGTCATGAACAGATGTCTTACGGAGGAGGACAGGCTAACTCCCTGAGCAACAGTAAGAGAATTGATAACAAAGACGATGATAATGGAGAGGTTTACCAGTGCACCATCTGCGGAAACCATTACGCCAGTTTGAGGGCGCTTCGTAGCCACTTGCGAAGCCATGGAGTCAACCAAGGGGCGGGGCCCTCCTCTACCCTCTCTCCAATTGGTGAGCAAGAGTGGAGGAGGCGACAAGAGGGTATTGCGGCCGGTCTTTTGATCTGTAGTACCTGTGGCCAGAGCTTCAGCAGAAAGCAGGACTTGCTTAACCACCAGTTGGTCCACGGACCTGCCAGGCCAGATGGAGCTGCACAGGACTTGGGTGGTGCTAGCTCCAATTCTAATGGCAAAATGGATGGAAGGAACCACATATGCGTTGACTGTGGCATGTTCTTTGCAGATCGCCATCAGCTGATTACTCACCTGTGTCCAGGCAAAGCGAGAGCAGGGGGATTGAACAAGGGCTTGAACGGAGCTAAAGGGATGACGGGTAGTGCTGGTACCAGTGGTGACAGGGGCACCGTTGACCCTCGGCAGATGCCAGACTCTGATGATCGGCCCCACAGGTGCGACCAGTGTGGCAGAGGTTACAGGCACCCCTGCTCCCTGCTCAACCATAAGAAATCTCACAAGACTGGGGTCTTCCGCTGCCTTGTCTGCCAAAAACGCTACTACAACCTACTGGCTCTCAAGAACCACCAGCGGACTCATTTTGACTTAAAGAGGTTAGCCAGCATTGCATGTGCCCTTTTCTACTCTAACTGTTTAGTTCTCTATGTATACTTTGAATGCTTATGTGTTATCATGAGTTCCCACTCCTGTGATTACCCAGGTCATCACTGAATTCATAGATTTTAATGAAATTCTGAGGGTCAAAGCAGTGTGCACTTGTGATTTCTTTTCCCATTAGTGAAGATGAGGGCAACAAGCATAACCACATACATGCAGTTGAAATTGAATTTCATAACATCTGTACCTCATTTGAGCATTGTGTAGTCTCCCTGTGACTGTTTGTTTTGTTTTGGAAGTGTATTTTAACACCGCTTTCTTATCTTTTAGCTTTTGTGTGTTTTGTCTCTTCACAGGCACAAGTGCGAGGAGTGTGGGAAAGCCTTTAAGATTCAGAAGCAGTTGATAAATCACCTGCGCTTGCACGAAGAGCACAGAGTGAAGACTGGAGATCAACGAGACCAACAGGTTCAAGGCATGTCTCATCCCAACGGTGCCCACTATGAGGGAGGCCCATCACAGCTTCAAGCTATGAGGATGGGGGAACCCAAAATTCCGAACCCTCCCATGAACACCAATTACGGTCAACCTCAAGATTACAAGAAACCATACGCGGGGGCCAGGGCTCAGCAAGTTGATGATGGCAGTGGCCGCCGCCCCTTTGCATGCGATCAGTGCGGACGCACTTACCGTCATGCTGGCAGTCTCGCCAATCATAAGAATCTACATAAAATTGGTGAATACCACTGCAATGTGTGCAACTCCACTTATCCTAATCGACTGGCAATGAAGAACCACCTCCGCATGCATTTCGCTCTTAAGAAATATACATGCACTGATTGTGGTAGGGGCTTCAGGAACCAGCGGCAGCTTGAAACGCACACCAGCAACCAGCTCTGCAAAGATATTCCTGGCCCCCTTCCTGGTCCCAGTGTGCAGAGCGCTCCTCCTCCAGCCGAATATGAGTGCGATGGGTGCTCGCAGATCTTTTCTACAACCACAGACTTGGCCTCGCATAACTGCAGTGCCCAGCTTCCATCTTCCTCGGCCTCCCTTAACAGCTCTAGTATGAGCATGGAGACGGGTGACCTGGGTTCTCCAGAGCGTGAAGAACGCCCTTTCACCTGTGACCTTTGTGGCTGCTCTTACAAGCATGCTAGCAGTCTGCTCAACCATAAAAATACACACAAAATAGGCAACTTCAGCTGCTCGTACTGTGACAAGCCCTACTCCAACTACATGGCCCTGCGCAACCACATGCGCATCCACACGCAGAAGAAGCGCCATATCTGCTCGACTTGTGGCAAGGCTTTCCGGTTGGCCCGCTTCCTACGTAACCACCAGAGAGTCCACGAGGAGGGCCACACACGTTTTGGCTGCCCCACCTGTGGGAAGAGCTTCCAGGGTCGATCTGGGCTGGCCAGGCACCGCTGCGGGGACAACCAGGTAGGCAGAGAGGGCGTGAGGATGGCCACTTCAAGCACAAGAGAGGAGTGCCGGTTCACGTGAGTTTACGTCTGTTGTTCGTGATTTTTTAAGTGAACTAGTAAAGATCACAGGTTTCTACATGTCTATTACAGGTATATGATCTCCAATCCGGCTTCCTCGGGACCATACGCGTGCCAGAATTCGGATTTTTCTGAAGTTTGGACAGTATGATTAGTGGAGACCAGATAAGTTACCCCCCTTTGCTTTCAGTTAGCAACATTTTCTAGATTGTTAGGATTGTCATGGTAATAATAGGTACATTTTGATTTAAAATGTGTGTTTTGTGCTAAAGACAACCAAATCTTTGATTCCCTCTTTGTTAATGTCTGATTGATGATAATATTCTATAATGTATGGTATAGTTTTACTGTTGTTAGCATTTGAGCATTCATGAGCACACGCACTGACCATTTATTTTCAAATTAGTCATCTTGCATCAACTAGTGGTTCCAGGAATTAATACTGATTTGGGCCCAACAGCACTGAGCAAACCATGTCATGGGACTTTGAACCATTTATTAAATGTATGCTTGTTAAATCCAATAAATAAAGCTACAGTATGTTAGTTATTATGGTACAGCCTAAACAACCTCAAGACAGAAAAACCAAAGAATAAACATTTTAATGTACAAACATACTAACACAAAACTACATTACTCACAAATTTCATTCATAATCACCCCAAATATTTATAAAGGAAAAGTTTACAAATTCTGAAATCTTCCTACCCCACATGTGCTTTATGCTGTTATACATGATTCTGGTCAATATTTTTTCAAATCCTAAAACATATGCTGTACAATTATTTAAGCATCTTGATAGGCTTCATTGAAGTGTTTAATCTCATTTTAAATGCCAAAAATTGAAAATGAGAATAAACAGTAATATATAATTGCACATGAATTTCTCATGACCAGGTTTGTCCTGTTACAAATTTGTGCATCATATATTACCATCATAAATGATATAAACTAATATACCACTGCCTTTATTTAAAAACTTAATAGAATTGTTTGATACTTAAATTATTTATATTTATTTTATTCACTGCCTTCGGTGGCATGTTATGCAATATAGCTTGTCCAAGTTTGGACATTATTTTGAGTTTTGGGAGCTGTATTCAAGATCATATACCTGTATTTGTGTATCCATCAATGCAGTTACGATCCAAGTCAGCTGCATATTGTCAGGTTACTTTCAGACTAATCTAGGTTGCTAACTAATGAGGGGTTAAAAAGGACAATCGGCAGGTGAGATTTACTTTTCCCCCTCTTTTTCTCTGTCTTCACAGATGTGACCAGTGTGGCCGTTCCTATCGGCATGCCAGTTCACTCCTTAACCACAAAAATACCCACACCGTCGGCATCTACCACTGCGCAGTGTGCCTCAAGACCTACTCCAACCTGCTCGCACTCAAGAACCACCGTCGCATTCATTCTGAGACTCGGCGACACCGTTGCCCTGAATGCGGCAAGGCTTTCCGCGTCTCTTCCCAGCTACACAATCACCGCCGCGTGCACCAAAAGGAGCGTGAGCTTGCCTGTACTCTGTGCCAGCGGAGCTTCCCCACCCAGGCTAGCTTCCGGCTCCACTTGGAAATGCAACATGACCATGCCCCGAAATCATCGCAGCAGCCTGGGATTTCGTCCAGTCGCTCTGATTTGAGTTGGAGCTCTGGGCTTGACCTTACGCTGATGCAGGCCCAGGGAATGGATCCTAATGGGCTCCCAAAGCATAACACATCACACCACGGTCCCAGTGGCAATGGCTCATCTGGGCATCAGCGACAGAATTTACCTCAGAGTTGCAATGAGGCAGGGTGCAAGTCCCATGTCTGCGATCAGTGCGGCCGTGGTTACCGGCATGCCAGCTCGCTTCTGAATCACAGGAACAGCCACAAGATGGGCACCTATTTCTGCAGTTCCTGTCAGAAGGAATTCTCAAACCTCATGGCACTTAAAAACCACAGACGCATCCACACAGAACCCAAACGTTACCAGTGCCCGGACTGCTGCAAAGCTTTCCGTGTTTCCACCCAACTCATCTGCCACCGACGCATCCACACCAAGGAGAAGCCTTTCTCGTGTCAACAGTGTGACAAGTGCTTCTCCAGCAAGTCCAACTTAAGACACCACCAAAAGGTCCACTGGAACAGTTCGGCACCTTCTAGTGGCCAGAACATGGGCGCCACCAACTTCTTGGGTATGCCCTCTGGGCCTTTTGTATAAATGGAAGCAGAACTTTTGGTTGGTTTTTGGTGGTTCATGGCAAGGTTTTTGGAGGTGCCAACACCACCCCCCCCCCCCCCCCCCTTCCCTTTTGCTCTCACCCATTTTCATCTCTGTTGCTGTGAGGCTTCTGTTGAGCAGGTTGTTGCTTAGGATAAGAGAATTGTCCCTGCATGTAAACATTTGGTTAAAAAAAATGGACTCAAAGTGGGCCGTCACATCATTTATAGACTGTTAGCTTTTAGGTCATAACTAATTTTCCAAACCGTACCCTCATCCTAAACACCACAGGTGACCTTAGTTGGATTTTCATAGTTCCCTTTGGGGGTGGAGGGGGGGTTAGGGGACATTGAGGGCCCCAGCCTTTTATAGAATTGCAAACTAGTCAAAATAGTGTCCTGTTTTAATGGACTCTATGCACGGAACAAAGCCAAAAATTTTCCCATCAAATCTCAGGGGGCTAACAATCTTCCGGTATCATATCCAGCTAAAGTGTCAAGAGCTATAGCAAACTAATATTAATTCTAAAATAAAGAGATTTATCACAACAAATTGGATTTTTTTTAGTAGAAGTATAAAAATGAGCGGCGTAATGATATCCATATGTGTAAATACGTATGTTTTGAAGCTTGCAGTATGGCCGAGTTCTACTATACCATTGTGTAAGGCTTTTTCTGTATGCAGAATATTTTCATTCAGTGATTTTCAAGTGAGAAATACAGCAACAAGTGATTCGAGAGCACAAACAATCACCTGAAGACGATGTGGGACAGTTCCTCTGTTACTCAACTGAGGTTTTAGTGCCATCTGCAGGGCGACAAAACATCACTGAGAACACAAACAGTACAGATTTATTTGTTAATTATTATTTTTTTCCCCTATTCAAAGTACGAGTTTACACACTGCTGAGATGAAAAAAAGTACAGTTGAGGATTTATTTGTTTCATTTCATATAATATTATATATATATATATAATCACATAAGTAATGATACAATAACAATTGGTAACATTTTACAATAAGATTATTCGTTAACAAAATGAGTTAACATGAATAATACTTTTACAAAATGTATTAATCTTAGTTAATGTTAATGGCAACATACTAATAGATTTAAAAAATCAAAAGTTGTATATGTTAACATTAGTTAATGCACTAATATTACTTTTAACTAATATTGACTAAGATGAATAAATACTGTAAAAAAATATATATTGTTAATTGTTTGGTCATGATACCTAATCAATTAATGCATATTAACGACTGGACCCTTATTTTAAACACATAAGTAATGTTAACACACAATTTAATCTATATTTATTGTGTCAAATTACTGCGTCATTGTCAAATGTCCTTTTTTTGCGAATAAAAGAAAAAAAAGGAGAATTAAATGTTCTCAAAAGAGCATTCGGCCATCATCAGTGTTCTCTTCAGTTGCTCTGCCGATCCCTGCACAGGCACATGACAAGTCTCTCAGAACCAGGACACGTCATGTAAATTTACTGAAAGTGAAAATTATATTATACTGCATAAATACAATACAATAAACTAATATTTACCACTATTAGACAAAATGCAAGGTTAAGTTAGTATGTTAAGAAATATATTACCATTCACTCCATGTGATGACCATTTGATGTGAAGCTCATCAATTATTATATTAACATAAAATCACAGAGGGCTATACTTTATCTAGCAAAATAAATCAATTACATGTGTAATACAGGCAGAAACAGGGACCATGCTAATGCAGTGCTGGTCTGACTTGTGAATATTCACCCTCATTGTGATCATTGAATATCTTAAAATGCATGTTGTTGAACCACTTCTTTTTACGGATGGATCTCCGTGTCTCGATGCACGATGGATATTGTCCAATGTCATCCGCAGAAACGTGTAAATAACGCGTGTGAAAAGTCCATTTCCCCCAAGTCGTATTGACAGCATTTATCAGTATAGGAAGAAATAGTTTCCGGCGCTAAGTGAGTGTGATCGTAAGTAAGTGTACCCCGAGGCAGAACCCGGAAGTGGCCGTGCATAGAGTCCATTCTTAACTTGTAGATGAGGCATTTCTATCTATATGGGAAATAACCACCGATTTCCACCGGACTCGTATTAGATCAGTGTTGTTTTTGGGATTTCACAGAGGGCAGGCGAAATTATAGCGATTGTATAGTGACTGGTTCAAGATTAACACAAAAAAAAGAACGCCTGAAAAACCCACGATATTTAATTTCATGCCCAGCTACCCCTCGAAACAGCCCTGAAAGCATTCCCAATTTCCAATCCTAGACTATACAAAGAAAACGTGTTGATTGTCCAATGAATTTACAAGTAGAAGTACAGTAACTATGTTTAACAGTGTATAGGGTGTATTTGAAAAGTCTTCAGTTATTGGAGGCAACACATCTCTGTTGTGCAGAACTGTCCACGTTCTTTTATTTAGTATTTTATCCCCTGTTCTTTTGACGTTCTAACTTTTCTAACTTGTGTGTTTATTGCAGCACGGAGGTGAGCTTCAAACCTTATTATTCTGAAGATGACAGCAATGCGCTTATTGGGTTTGATTCTTTTTGGCATCATTTGTTTGTTCCCTTTTATAATTTCATGATGTTGCTCGGAACCCATGTTTTAAAACTGCAACTAACTAGCTATAGTGTATAGAAATGATAGATTGTGCTATGAAAAAAAAATGGGAAAAAACAAACGGGGGGGGGGGGGTTAAAGTTGTATATTGATAGGCTTGTTATGGCATTTGGTTTAACCTTGTATTGTATTGTACCTCCGACTGTATAATTTACAGGAACACTTTTATTAAAGATCACTGTAGTATGCATTTTATTTATATTAACCCTTGTAACTGAAAATGCTAGTTTTAGAACTTCCCAGTTTTAGGGTCTCTTGTTCCAACCCCTTTTTTGTTTGGACCCTTCCATTCTCCTGAGGCTATCGGACACGGAGTCAGAAATGGCAGGACTCCTAAAGAACACTTGTTATAGTGTATATCCCTTTTCATTGCCATTATTTGTTATGCTTTTAAACGAACATTTCTGTCCCTTGTGCAATAAACAGGGAACTGTTTTAATGTGTGTTTTGATTGCAGTACAATGAGTGTAAACATATCACTGTATTATTATTATTGCCTCTCTCATGTAATGTCGTGACAGTCCCCT
This sequence comes from Moxostoma hubbsi, assembly GCA_032164185.1. Taxonomy (NCBI): domain Eukaryota; kingdom Metazoa; phylum Chordata; class Actinopteri; order Cypriniformes; family Catostomidae; genus Moxostoma; species Moxostoma hubbsi. Next base: position 35,323,660 of record JAVLUX010000026.1, on the reverse strand, counting down.
GCGCTCATGTCAGGATTAGATGTGCCAGTTTCACTTTGTAAGCTCACACATTAAGAAATGATTTTGTGGTCATTGCAATCAGCACGGCGATCTTATTTTAACTTCTCAGTTACACCTTTATGGTAACCCATGTATTTATTAGGATTTTGTTTTGTGTTCTTTTTTTTTATTTATTTAATTGCATTTTGCTATTTTGAGCTTATTTTGTACCAATATTACCTTGGAGCACTGGTGCTAGTAAGTCATAGTATTCTGAGTGAAAATGAAGTTGTATGTGATTATGATCAGAGCTTGGGAAGATTTTATATTTATGTATACTCTTGCAAATTCTGCACAATTTGATAATTGAAAAAAAAGGAAAAAAAAAAAAGAAGAAAAATCCTTCCCAGGTGCAGAGTTGCTACTTTGGTGACGATTCAAAATATAAATGATAAAAATGTTCATATTTTTTTTTCTTCCTTGTTTGTTTATATATATATATATATATATATATATATATATATATATATATATATATATATATATATATATATATATATATATATATATATATATATATATATATATATATGTTTATATATATATATATATATATATATATATATATATATATATATAAACATACGTATATATATTGTTTATATATGCACACACACACACACACGTATATATATATATATATACACAGTATATGTGACTACACTTTTTTTAAACTACATTTTGATAATTCATTTCCTAACAGAACATGTTTGAATTATAACCTCAATGCTCTCAAATAATAATAAAAAATAAATAGCTGGAAAATGAATGTAACATTCACTTCAGATTTATGTGTATGTCACTCATGGTTGATGTTTTGAAAGAGTCAACGCCCACCATCTGGTTTCAATGCCATGGTATCCTTGTTGGAGTCTTTGTTTGTTCTGATGTTTTTATGAATTGTTGGACATGTGTAATGCTTTTGATTACAAGCTCAAAACAGTTTTGACTTTAAACCATACTTAACAGTTTGGGTAAGTAGTGTGTTTATGGTGCCAGACCAATGATGATTCTTCAAAAGCTATTAATGGAGTATGAGAACAGATTCATTCACTATTACTTATTGTGTACAGTTACAGTATAAACATTTCATGTTTAGCTTTTGAAAGTCCTGGGACTTGATTTCCCAAAGCATAAGAATAATAAGACTCTTCTATAAACTCTTCTGTTTAGAGATAAATATCTTGGTCTCTCAACTATATCACTTGCATGGGTCAGGTTCATGCCCCCCTTATTGTATCCAGAATGCTAAAGCCCGCTTTACGCTCCACCTCCAGAAATGGTCCAACATGATGCTTTTGTTCAAAGATCAGTTTTAAAATTGTGGCTGAATGCGGTTTTGTTTTGTTCGTAGTTTTGTTTTCCTTTGTAAAGTACTCGCTCGCCTCCAGGTCCAGAGATTTCTCCATTCTTGCCAATTTGGACCATTCTCCAAGTTTCAATGCAAACAATTATTTATTAAAAAAAACATCTTTTGATACACGTTTTTAACACTGACCTTGACTAAACTGAAAATTAAAACCTTATAACTATCATTAATATTAATATGTAATGAGTCATTGACGTCGATTGACGCCATTGGTTCACACTATTTGAGCGTGGTGGGCCGGTTCAAATAACGGCAAATGAGATTTGAGAGGTGCAGTAGAGGGAAAGATTTTCAGTGAATAACGACTAATTTATTAGCCTGTTTCTCACACAAAGCTATCTGATGGCTTTCATAATGCTTGGAATATAGAGCACAAGTCATATAGACTACTTTTATGGTGTCTTTTGAGATTTACTGTTGTCTACAAACTGTCAATGAATGGAAAATTCACACACGTCATTTGCACTTTTTCCTGCCTCTTAAAAAAACAATAAAAAACCTGGGTTATAGATAGTGAGGCACTTACAATGGAAGTGAATGCCTATCCATAAATGTTTAAACTCTCTGTCATATATACACCCGGAATATTCCTTTAAACAGATAATGGAGGTTACTATCAATGCTAGAATTAATGGATTACACCATTAATATAACTGAAACAACAGCAGTAAAATAAACGGGGATCTACACCTTCTATCTCTGGATGATGCAGCGGTTCATGTTTGGCAATTTGCCACTCTCATCTCCAGATGGATACGGTAATGTTCAGGTACTGAAGCTGTTAAATTGCCCTAAACGGACCTCTCGTGCCTGTTCTGACCTGACGTTGGAAACCTTTCAAATATATAAAATGAAGACCCCCCCCCCCATAAATATATTTTGAAAGTGTCATATTGTGAAAATGTGACAATTTAGTAAGAAAACATTTCTCAAAAATGTTGTGTCACCACCACAGGATAATATAAGTCAACTGCACAAAGACTAAATGATGACCTTCATGTAAAAAAGTAGCCTAAATGTTAACCGTCAACTACTTTTTACTTTTATTTATTTATTTATTTTTTGTTACTTTAAAGGAATATTCCAGGTTCAATACAAGTTAAGTTCAATCAGCAGCATTTGTGACACAATGTTGATTTCCACAAAAATGTATTTAGACTTAAAGAAGCTACAAATCTGGGTTCCAGTGAGGCACTTACAATGGAAGTGAATGGGGGATGATCCATAAACATTAAAATACCCTCTGTTTCAAGAGTATAGCCACAAGACATAAACAATATGTGTGTTAACATGATTTTAGTGTGATAAAATTGCTTAAATTTTTTGTGTAAGGTACTATCCAATTTTACAACTTTGATGCCATCACAATGTAAGCTGTAAACACTAAAAAAAATCCATAATAATGACATTTAAACAGCATTATACCTTAAATAAAATACAACTTTTGACTGAAGAATTTAGTGCTTTTATAAAATTAAAAGTTTAAAATGTTTCAGGTTTTAAACCCTCTAAAAATTGGCCCCATTCACTTCCATTGTAAGTGCTTCACTGTCACCTTGATGTTTGCTTGTTTTTTTTTAAAGAAAAGTCGAAATACATTTTATGGAAATAACATTATGCCACAAATGCTGTCGATTGAGCTTAACTTGTATTGAATATTCCTTAATTTCTTAGTATGCATCATTTGTTTCAAAAGCAACCAATGAAGACGTCATATGCATATTCAACTTTTTATAACTGCGATGGAAAATGCTTCTTTTAGAGACTTTTTTTTTAACACTCATTTAAACTCATTAGGCCTGTTTGCTCAATAAATGCATTTCTTTATCAGACTCATATCGTGAGAGCATTTCAAACAGATCTTCAGATATTTCACAAACAAGTTTACAAACCTTTTCCTGCTCCATGATGAAGAAATGTTGGTGTGAGAGTTCAATATGTGTGCATTAAAATGACTGATTCATTGGTGAAGACAGCAGAATTGGCTCTGAACGAGGGAAAGGCTCATTGGAGGTCTTGTAGAGTCCACTAGAGGGTGAAAGATACTTTGGGAAATATTCACCTTGTCCATTTGACCAATGCTCTGAACCCACTGATGAGATATTTAGTTAAAGGAATATTCCGGGTTCAATACAAGTTAAGCTCAATTGACAGCATTTGTAGCGTAATGCTGATTACTACAAAAATGTATTTCGACTCATCCCTCCTTCTCTTTAAAAATCATAAATTGAGGTTACAGTGAGGCATGTACAATGTAAGTGAATGGGAGCCAATTTTTGGAGGGTTTTTAAAGACAAGAAATGTGAAGCTTATTATTTTATAAAAGCACTTACATGAATTCTCGTCATTTTTACAGTGGTTTTAGGGTTTGTTGAGATCGTCATGGCAACAAAGTTGTAAAATTGGCTATAACTTCACACAGAAAAGGTTATTAATTGATTTTATCACACTAAAATCATATTAACATGCATATTGTTTATGTCTTGTGGCTAAACTTTTGAAACAGAGAGTATTTTAATGTTTCTGGATTGGCGCCCATTCACTTCCATTATAAGTGCCTCACTGTAACCCAGATTTTTGCTTTTTTTTTTTAAGAAAAGGAGGGGCAAGTCAAAATACATGTTTGTGGTATTCAATATTATGCCACAAATGCTGTCCAGTGATCTTAACTTGTATTGAACCCGGAATATTCCTTTAAGACCCCATCTTCACAATGCAATTTCAGGTTAGACGTTTCTGTGTTCTTGGGATTCTCAATTTTCCAATGCATATGATTTTATTTACATTTTAACCCTGTTTTGAAGCTGCGAAGTCCATGTTTCAGATGATTTCCCCTTAAAGTGTAATGGTTAAGGATTTGGGCTCCTATCTCATGTTGCAAGCTCAGCCCTGTCACTGTGCAACTTGAGTAAGAGCAATAAATGAAATATAGATATAATACAGTTCTTATATACTTTGCAAATATAGTCATCATTAAGGATGCTACGTGCATACACATCGCATGGTCTGTTTGATCAAAAATGCATTCTTTAGAGGAATATGTCAAACTCAGGATAAAATATTAGCATATAGCAGTGTACAGTGGCTGAATTATTTTTAAACGACAATTTACAGCCTGTTGCTTAGCAACTGTAAAACCTGCCCTTCATACCTACCAAGTTTGGCAAGTATTCACTGGAAGGACTAAATTAATTAATGTAGAGTAATGATAAGCTTTGCACAAGTCCCAAGGCATCTACTGGAGCAATCAATAACTGTAATTGACCAAAACCCCATTATCTTTCTGAATAACTTTATCTGCTTTGCACACAAGGGTCTGGAGGTGAATGTGGCTTATAATAGTTAATTGAAAGTGTGTCCAGACTATTATAGTGAAAGAAACATCTTTAGCACTATTTGGACAGGATTAGTTTTCCTAAACAACATTCAAGTTACAATTATTAACAAATGGCCTCTGTCATTTCATGCACTGATTTGAACAAGTGTGGTGGCGTAGTGGGCTAAAGCACCTAACTGGTAATCAGAAGGTTGCTGGTTTGATCCCCACAGCCACCACCATTGTGTCCTTGAGCAAGGCACTTAACTCCAGGTTGCTCCGGGGGGATTGTCCCTGTAACAAGTGCACTGTAAGTCACTTTGGATAAAAGCGTCTGCCAAATGCATAAATGTAAACAAGGTTTGTATCTCTGTATTTCTTACTGAGGTAGGAGATTATTGTCTGGATGTGGGCGTTACAGAACGTTATGCTGTGGATGCGTGCATCATAAAAACAACTGAATGATAAAAGATATCTATATAGGATTAATGAGCTGATTAAAACATTAAGCATATAATTAAAGGAATATCCCAGGTTCAATACAAGTTAAGCTCAATCAACTGCATTTATGGCATAAAGTCGATTACCACATAAATGTATTTTTGTTAGAAAAACAAAAAAGACACTCACAATGGAAGTGAATGGGGCCAATCTGTAAATGGTTAAAAACTTACTGTTTTAAAAGTATATCAACAAGAATGTAAGCAATACTTCATTTTAGTATGATAAAATTGCGTACTAAACATTTCTGTGTAAAGTTATATCCACTTTTACAACTTCATTGACATGACAATGTAGTCAACAAACCCTAAAACACTAAATGACTGTAAAAACGACATTTAAACAACTTTACATCTCTAATAATACAAGAGTTTTAACAGAAGAATCAATGTAAGCACTTTTATAAAATTATAAGCTTCACATTTCTGCCTTTAAACCTACAAAAATTGTCCCCATTCACTTCCATTGTAAGTGTCTCACTGTCACGTAAATTTGTAATTTGTTTTTAAGGAACAGGAGGTACGAGGCAACATTATGCAATAAATGTGTCGACTTGTATTGAACCCGAAATATTCCTTTAAGGGAAGTAATTCATTAATGGTAAATGGTCTGCACTTATATAGTGTCTTTTTAACCTTATCGGTATTTAAAGCACTTTACACTGCGTCTCATTCACCCATTCACACTCACATTCACACACCAATGGCGGCAGAGCTGCTATGCAAGGTGCTAGTCTGCCATTGGGAGCAACTTGGTGTTCAGTGTCTTGCCTAAGGACACTTCGGCATGTGGAGTCGTGTGAGCCGGGATTCGAACCACCAACCCTACGATTAGTGGCCGACCAACTGAGCCACAGCTGCCCAATCTAATGAGAAAATAATACCTGGTGGTTGTACTTCAGTGGCGACTGACCATTGCACAGTATTCAGGACTCTTCTTATATATTTAGTTTTCTTTCAAAATTATTCTCACAAATTTCTCAAATTTTAATATATTTTTTTTTAACAAAGGTTGTGCGAGGAAAAACACAGATGTGCTCGTTTCGGATGGAATTGAAAAACTCACAGAAAACTGGTCCTGTCCAAAGAGAGCGTTTGTTTACCAACCCAATATATGAAAACAGTTTTATGGCCAACTATAGGGTTTGACTCCTGTGGCAGGGCGGAGGGCGGGGCGGGGCCGGGTCATGATGATACACACCCGGTCGCGGGTTTCGGCACCAGTGTAACATAGTTCAGTGGAAAGGAGGAGGTGAGAACCGGCTTGACAATATAAATAATATTTTAATGATAAACTTAAAAGACAAAACACACACATGATGGACATGTCCGTAAATGATCTCTCTCTCGTCGCACCACCGTCTGCCATTGGCCTTTATCCCTCTCGGAGGCTTGATTAGCCTGATACGGGACCGGGTGTGTATCGTCACGATCCGGCCCTGACCCGGCCCCGCCCTCCGCCCTGCCACAACTCCAATTTAATAAGAATACAGAAATAGTATACATGAAAACTAAATTAAAATACATCAGTTTTTCATTAGTTGTATTTACATCCCCCAATCCCCCATTAATCTATGTTTTGAGCATTTCAATCGATTGAAATATTGAAAAAGTAGAGAAGATGACAACAGCAGTGGTACACTGGACAATCGTTTTTCTTTATTTTTTGTTTCAGTTCATAATATCTGTTTGTTGGGGTTTTTCTTTTTTCATTTCAACTTAAAATTTTGACACACTTATAAAAGACAGCATCTGCATAGAGTTCTCATCTTAAAGATCCATGGAGAAAAGAGGGTAGAGAGAGATCGTGAGAGAAGGGTGGAAGATAGCAAAGGGTTTAGGAGAGGAGAGGAATACTGGTACGCCACACTAACCAAACAGAACAGCAAACAGTATTACAAGAGAGAGGGGAGAGAGGGACAGTTAGGTTGCTTCTTTGTATCTTTTTCCTATTTTTGTTGTTGTTTTTTTACAATACAGTACACACACATACACACACAGAAAATAAAAGACAGAGGTTGCAATTCCAGTCAAAGTTGCAGAAATCGATTTGATTTCTTCCTTCCCGTCCTTGGTGCCCATCTGCCCTGATTGCACTTTCAACTTAGATCCTAGTGGGGCAAGAAGACGTTTGGCGACACACAAAGCAATGGTTGGAACCACGGTAAGTGGCTGCAGTTTCCCACAAGTCAGCGTCCATCAAGTGCTTTCGTATGCATGTGTGAGAAAGCCCTTTTCTTTGTATTGCACAGATGAGTGTTGTTCTGCTTGATTTATTGAGCATTTTTCATTGCTGTCTTAATCTATCTTCCTGTTCCAAGTCGTTGAGACCGAACGACATTCGTTGTATACGACCAGACCTCTTGTAATCATCTCCTATAGCCAACTATAGATAATACACTTAACTACATGAAAGCTTACGAGGTTGTCATGCTACTATCGATGCACTCAAGGTTTCTCTAACAGGTATCTACATCACTAACCTACACCGATTGGAAAAGTGTCCTAAAATACACCACGCAACGGGCCATCGTCAGAAACCCCGAGCAAATTTCCCGATGTTAAACCATTCTTATGTTTACATACGAATAGATTTCTGAACGACGAACAAGGCCCACTGTACATAAGTTGATATACGTTTGACAATACTAATGTGGTCGACCTCTGCAATGGCTTTAAAGGCAAGGAAAAAAAAAGTGGTCAAGGTGCCTGGAAGCTACGGATGGCGACGTGTGCGCATTTGACCTGTAGACCTATCAATGGCGTACATGGAGGGAAGCACTTTTGCTCAGAGTTGAACCGTTAACGGCTCACTGAGTTAACACACTGTATTGTATTGAATCTGATGGTAAAGCGTTTTTTTCCACTTTTCTCCGTAATAGAGCATCCTTGACATCATCGAAAAGGAAAGATGTTGCTTTAAGACGAGCGAGCGGTCAATAGTAGAGCTGACCATGGCAAAGAAAAAACAAACCAATCAACCTCGCAACTTTGACAGGAACTATTTTTAGTAGTTTTATACATGGACATGCAAGTCATTTTTTCCCTCTTTGAAATATTTACAATAATTACAAGACAAAGATTCAGTTCAGATTGACAAAATCGCGAGCATTCAATATTACTACTAATATAACACAACTTCTCGGGATTCGTTAAATCATCGTAGTTATATTATTTGATAATGTTATAGTTCAATTATGTCATCCTTATCCAATCAGCCAATGTTTACGGTGTCTTCCCTTGCTTATTTTAATAATATATTCGTCACATCATTACAGGTCATCCATTGTCATGACCATGCTGATGATCATTTTGCTGAAATCACAGTTTGAGCACCATCTCTACAAACCGTTTCCTCATCCTAGATCTAACACTAAAACAAGAATACTGGTATAAAGATCAATGGGACTATACATCAAAGGAATGACACAAAAGGGCATGAAATTAAGGAGGATTGTGGCTGGGGCTGTTGAGAAAATCACTATCGCAGGGTGATCGTTTTCACAAGCTGTGGACGAAGAAGACATTTGTTTGTCATAACGGGAATGTCTTTGAGAGAGCTGTCTGTCGGGTGCAATAATTTGCCAGGAAAAATTGGCTGCGTCACGCGAGCGAGTGACCTAGATCGCTCTTGTCATAATCGACGGAGCCGTTAAGTCGCTTACTTGCAGCGTAGACATCTATAACTGAAATGTTCGCGTTTTGTCGCGTCACTTCGCTCACGTGCAGCGTAGAATACGTGTAAGGGATTTTTCTTTACCCGCAATATTGAGGCACTCAACAACCCCACCCAAAAAGACTATAATGCAGATAAGCTCTAAAAGATACATAGTTTTTTCTTATATATATAATTCGTTTGTAATTATCACTCATTTACAAAATGCCTTCTCAATGTGCTGTGTTATGCCAGTGCTGTCTGGTCATATCAGTGTTCGTGTGACGGTGAAAAAATGAAAATAAGACAACTGAGAAAACTTTCATCCAGATCTGTGCCCATGTTATTATACAATTTTTTTTTTTTTTTTACCAGAGCTGACCTAATGTCTACGTCTAATGTATTGCCAGCACAGAGGAAGCAATGCAAGTGAGTTCAACAGGTGTAAATGGCAATATAACAGCATCATTTGGGGGGTGTGGGAGGGGAGGGGGCAACATACACACAAAATTGGAACATTGTTGGGAGATATTAGTTTTGTACGTAGCTGTTTTTCGAGAAAGTGCTTTAAAACGAACAAGCTTGTGTAGGTAGACGTTACACACATATTCTTCAAAATGGATAAAAAAAAGAACAAACTCAAAACCTTAATAATGACAATGCAGAGGATCTGAAAACATAATAATTTATGGGCGGGAAGGACTATACAATACAATTGACTGTAACATTGTGCTCTGTACTCGCATAACGCTTTGGCTTTTTAGTTTTATTACTTTTCTTAACATTTGAATGAAGTCGGCACAAAACTGGAACGCTATAGCTGCATACCATAGACCTGCGGACCAGAGAAAGCCCTTGCGCCGGACACGGTGATCCGGTGCGACCAAGGGCTCCAACAGCAAACGAGCACACACACACACAACCACACACACACACACACACACACACACGCACACACACAAATGCTCATGCTCACATATACAGCAACATATACGTAAAAAAGGAAAGTTGTGGAAGGGACAGGGCACGCACACATGGCCTTTGAGTTGCACAATTCGACACTGCAGCACACGACTCACGATAAAGAATAGTATCTTTACAAAAGAGTTCACATATCATCACCAGTTAAGCACAACAATCAAGATGGGAAAACATCCGGAAACGAAGATGATGCGCAAAAGTTATTTTACCCAGAGTGTTTCCAGAGAGGGGGAGGGGGCAGGGGGGGGTTCAAAGTTTTACACCATGGACGTTGTAAGGAACAAAACACCTGGCATCAAACAAAGATTTTGTATTCATGTACACATCCACCGGGAACACATTCATAGGGACTACAGTAAAACTCCAGCATTGTTAGGGTAATGATAAAATAGGCAGCAGAACTATTAAATAAATGCAATCCCCCCCATCCAGCCAACCCCTAGTGATCAATAATAAACAGTTGTAAATAAAAAAACAAACATTAAAACAAAACAAAGAACAGTACATCCCAAAAAATGTGGCGGCATAAGACATTGTTTTCTTTGATTGTAAAGTGCACACATGATCGAGAGCCATGCAAACTAACAAAGCGAAAGTTGCATGCGTTAACAAATAAGGGCCTTCCAGCAATATCTTCTACTAAAAACAACACCGACATACATATTTACCTCATTTTACCATACATGTAAGTGATTTGACACTAAATACACAGAAGTTTCAAAGAAAACATGCTGGACGTTACTGGAATGATTAAAGCAAAATAGTCCCGGCCCTCAGCCTCAGGCTTTGTAAAAAGTGTACAGTATTTACCCCCAAATAATTCTTGTTCCCTACTACTTTGCTTTGGGTAGGTGGTGGGGCGGGTGGGGGGGCTCCTGTTATATATTCGGTGCTAAGCAGTACGTGGAAAGTGAATTGAATAGATTGTGTTTTTTAAAAAAGGAGTGCACTTTCAGAGTTGGTACAGTTGTACATGTTTTTCTAACATGATGAGAATGAGGACAAGGGCTAAGTGTGTATTCTCGCAAAGTCTGAGAATAATCTGAATCAAGTGAAGAGGGTTTCTGAACTTGTGTCAACGGAAACAAAAAGCAGAGCTAAAGTTTGGTTTAGAATTTTTAGCCCTTGAATTTAAATCAAAGCAGTACATAATTACCCCAGCGGGCACTTTCTGTCCAACGAACTCATAAGAAAAAACATCTATTGACTAATACAGCTGATTGATTTGTATTTCAACTAAATCTTTGGACAAAAGCGTGGCAAAATAGTGTTATATCCCAGACAAGATGTTGCCTCCCTTTAACGGATCTGCTAGGATAGGCGTTCAGAGCTAAATTTGAGTTTGAATTTGTTTTATGTCATCTAAAATTTAGTCACAGCATAGTACGTGGTTTTGATCAGTTCTTGTTGAACATAACCGTAGATAAACCCTACTATACATACGTTTCTTCAACTGAACTGAAGAATGCACACGTGCCCACTCAGGGTCGGTACTGACCCAGTCTAGTGTTTCAGATATGTAGTATTAAATAAAGGGACCGTAGAGAGTCTGTCTTGTCCCTAATTGCAAAATGCATCATTTTATGAGCCTTTCTCCATGAACTAGCACCAAGGTGGAAAACATCAAGAATCAAGTATCAAGCAAGATCTCCGATGTAGTCAAACGGTCCCGTTCAAGCCTTTCCTTTATATTAAATATAAATAAATATGCAATTTATGAAACAAAGCAAATAAAAACTTTATAATCAAACGATGAGCTGTAAACTAAGAAGATAGCGGTTTCAGCAGAACTAACCACCTTCCAAAATATAACGTTTAGGCTAGGCATTGCTTCAAGTATTGACATTTCCGACTATATTTTTCAAAACGTTCCTTTTTTTTTTTTTTAATAATTAATCGCGAGAACAGTGCCGACAAATAAGTGTCGTCGCCGAACTGTCTCGTTCTTAATTCCTCCCTCGCTATTAGTTCCTCTAGCGCAATTTTATTAAAAAAAGCAGGGGCAAAACACTATCAAAACTGCATAGTTTAACAGTTCGCACAATGCCACGCTAACTCCCCCCCCATTGTAACTTTTTAAACGCGTAAATGTGTGGCGACATTTAAAGTGAGAAACGTCAGGTCCTTCGCTGCCTACTATCTGAAGTACAGAAAATGACGATAATGGCAAGGCCACAACAAAAAATATAATCATCTTTATGTACAAACCTGTTGACGTCACGCTCTTTCAATAATTCATTTATGTGCTTCTTAGTGATCTCTGCTTGTTTATGGCTGCCCACAAAAAATGATTACGACTATGAGGTTAATAGTGCTGTTACACTGTAGCACTCCAATGTCACTAGATGTTAACGATCGGTAATAAATCGGCTAACAACGTAATAATGAGAGATTTCATTTGAATATAAGCAACCACTTTAGGCCATTGAAATCTGACTAGTTCTACAATCTATAACTATCTAGGTACTGTAAGTATGCTATTATGGTTTGCCAAACACCAAGTTATGCCGGAACATAAATCAATTTAGCAGTTGCTGGCACTGTCTTGGAGGCCCCCCCAAAAATGAAAGCAAAAAAAAAATTATAATAATAAAATAAAAATAATAACAAAAGTTGATTTTTATTCCTTTACAGGTAGTAACCCATGTGCTGCTTTTATGTTCAATACATTTACATGTACAGTTTGTAAATATTATGTTTATTTGTACCCACTTTTGTATATATTTAAATCAGCTAGTGCGTAACATCTCCTTTGTTATTTATTTTTTTGTTTGTTTTGAATATTCGATTTTTAACCCTACCTAAGACTGTTTCCTTATCTCATGTTTTAAGTGGATAAAACACTCAGCTTTCCAAGTGTTAATCTGTCTTCATGTCGATTAGAAGCCCAGGGTTCCTCCGATAGTGGATGCCAAAACCACTCCCAAAATTACACAGCAAATGATGATCATAATTTTCTTCTGCAGAGGGAGAAAGAAAGACAGACAGATAGACAGAAAGCAAGAAGAAAACATTTGTAAACAACACGATAACAGAACAATAGCCTTGTTTTGTTCATCTAGCTACTAGGTTCTGGGCTATCTTGCTATTAAATCAAAGATCATTTTCAGAGGAAAATGTGATTGCTCAAAGGTTTCTCTTTCATGGCCCAGGAGACTTAATGAGGTTCTCGGTTCTCTTAAATATAAGTATCAACTTGACCTCTATAGTAAAAAGCCAACCAGAATTACCATTAAACTGGAATGATTGTCGATACTATTAAAAAGCTGTTGACTGGTCATGCCGCTTGGTCACACATAAAACTGCATAAAAGGAAACATGCAGATTTGGGCGGCAATCTGTAAATTGTAATGTATCCAACGTTCATGCTGTTTCAAGTTTCAAATTAAACAATCCGGATCAATCTAATAACTGACTTCCTGGATAAGTGTATTGCAATATTTGGTTTATGAAAGGAAAAAGCTACAGTAGATTGCTGTAACAATTAGCAAAACAAGCTGTAAATGTAAAGTTAATGATGTAAGAAAATGGTGGGCCAATGTCCTTAATGGATTAGCAATGGATTAATTATCTGGCATTGATTTTGTCATATTGTTTAACCAGTGGTTCATTAATGGGCAACCACACTAGATCTGCAGTTTGACTGAAGTCAAAGGGAAAGCATAGAAGTAGGTGGGACCTTCTCTGCAATGGCCGTTTGGAAAAAGTAACAAAACTGTCCTAGGGGTTCTGGGAGCTCACCAGCAAATGTTTGCTGGGTGCAGACAACATCTGTTCAAGAACCTTTGAGAGCCAACTACAAAATCTAGTTTTCCTTGGCATGGTTTATGTCTGGTTCTCAATTGGTTTTGGTTCTATCAAGTGGCTACCCAACACAGAACCAAATTGGTAACCTGTATATATATATATATATATATATATATATAGTGCATCTGGAAAGTATTCACAGCGCTTCACTTTTTCCACATTTTGTTATGTTACAGCATTATTGGATTAAATTCATTATTTTCCTCAAAATTCTGCAAACACTAACCCATAATGACAATGTGAAAGAACTTTGTTTGAAATCTTTGCAAATTTATTAAAAATAAAAAACGAAAAAACAACTCAGGTGCACCCTGTTTCCACGGATCATCCTTGAGATGTTTCTACAACTTGATTGGAGTCCATCTGTGGTAAAATCAGTTGATTGGACATGATTTGGAAAGGCACACACCTGTCTATATAAGGTCCCACAGTTAACAGTGCATGTCAGAGCACAAACCAAGCCATGAAGTCCAAGGAATTGTCTGTAGACCTCCGAGACAGGGTTGTACAGAGGCACAGATCTGGGGAAGGGTACAGAAACATTTCTGCAGCATTGAAGGTCCCAATGAGCACAGTGGCCTCCATCATCCATAAATGGAAGAAGTTTGGAGCCACCAGGACTCTTCCTAGAGCTGGCCGCCCGGACAAACTGAGCGATCGGGGGAGAAGGGCCTTAGTCAGGGAGGTGACCAAGAACTCGATGGTCACTCTGACAGAGCTCCAGCGTTTCTCTGTGGAGAGAGGAGAAACTTCCAGAACAACAACCGTCTCTGCAGCACTCCACCAATCAGGCCTGTATGGTAGAGTGGCCAGACAGAAGCCACTCCTCAGTAAAAGGCACATGACACCCCGCCTGGAGTTTACCAAAAGGCACCTGAAGGACTCTCAGACCGTGAGAAACTAAATTCTGTGGTCTGATGAAACATAGATTGAACTCTGGCCTGAATGGCAAGAGTCATGTCTGGAGGAAACCAGGCACCGCTCATCACCTGGCCAATACCATCCCTACAGTGAAGCATGGTGGTGGCAGCATCATGCTGTGGGGATGTTTTTCAGCGGCAGGAACTAGGAGACTAGTCAGGATCGAGGGAAAGATGAATGCAGCAATGTACAGAGACATCCTTAATGAAAACCTGCTCCAGAGCGCTCTGGACCTCAGACTGGGGCGAAGGTTCATCTTCCAACAGGACAACGACCCCAAGCACACAGCCAAGATAACAAAGGAGTGGGTACGGGACAACTCTGTGAATGTCCTTGAGTGGCCCAGCAAGAGCCCAGACTTGAACCCGATTGAACATCTCTGGAGAGATCTGAAAATAGCTGTGCACTGACGCTCCCCATCCAACCTGGTGGAGCTTGAGAGGTCCTGCAAAGAAGAATGGGAGAAACTGCCCAAAAATAGGTGTGCCAAGCTTGTAGCATCATACACAAAAGACTTAAGGCTGTAATTGGTGCCAAAGGTGCTTCAAAAATGTATTGAGCAAAGGCTGTGAATACTTTTTTTAATAAATTTGCCAAGATTTCAAACAAACTACTTTCACGTTGTATTATGGGGTATTGTTTGTAGAATTTTGAGGAAAATAAGGTAGGTAGATAAGGACGGTTGTGTTTGAGTAAAATGCAAATTTTTGATTTATTCTATAAAGTACTGACAACATTTCTCCCAAATTCCAAATAAAAACATTGTAATTTAGAGCATTTATTTGCAGAAAATGACAACTGGTCAAAATCACAAAAAAGATTGTTTACAGACCTCGAATAATGTAAAGAAAACAAGAATATGTTTAAAAATGAATAAGAACTTGCTTTCTTTACATTATTCGATATATATACTGCATATATACCATGCATTGGTTTGTTCATCGTTTTCAAGGATGTGGGCACTTAATGCATCTGCTAATTTTGGCTAGGCTCTACCAAGAGATTTTGTGAGTTTGTGCCAAAATAGTGTAGGGTTTGATTGGAAGTATAGACTTCTGACGCCAACAGCAAAAGATATGGGAAGTGTTTTCTCCTCCCTATTATTTCTCAATCTTAAATGCACAATTATATGTTTGGTTGCTTTTCATTATTCACATTAAGCATTGCTTTTCCTAGCTGTCTACTACCTTTTCAGAACAGACCTGTGGCTCAGTTTTGGGTTGCAACCCACCAGTTGAGAACCACTGGTTTAAGTCATAGTTAAACCGTGTTTAGGAATCATTTCAAAATGCTCATCTTGTTTTTGTTAAACTTGGTATATGACAACTTATGACTGAGCTCTTGTATAGTATATCCTCTAGGTACTGAAAGCATGAATCATACATAAAGGGCATATAAAGACGTCAGTTGTAACAGCTGAGAGGAACAGCAATTTTCATGTCTTACCTTGCGTGCCTGACTCTGGTATTTGACAGCCTTCTTGGTGTCAGAAACTGCTCTCTCTACATAGTCCACAGAGTGTTCCACGTTATATTCAATTCTGTCAATCATCTCTCCCTGAAAATGACAAACACAGGTATATGAAACAAAAAATGTTGAAACAACATACTTGCATTTAATTAGTATCTGATTATGCTTTAAACTTGCCAATAAATGTGTAGTACTCTCAGCTGTTTAACACATTTGACCATGTTTACCGTGGTAACACATTTCCCCTCAAAATCAGCGCAGAAAAGGTGCAAAAGTCTACAGATTTCATCTGGGCCCACTCATCAATTTCAATCTTTGTGCTGGATGTACCCTAAGAGTTACTACTCTAGATAACCAAAAAGTTGCAGGTTCGAACCAACCATATTCTATCATGCTTGCTCAAGGGCACATACACAAGGATCACCATTGAGCAAGGCATTTAACCCCAGGTCGCACCAGGGGAACTGAACTTGAAACTTAAAATAATGCCATTCATAATGTCATGTAAACAGCTTCCAATGGCCTTGGACATGCGGCAATGAAAAAAAGATCATGTTAGCATCACTGTCCCCTATAGACTGAATCTAAATGGTTCAAGAGATGGCGGACTTATTGGTACACCCTATACGAAGACGTCACTGACAGCTTATTTTAAATGGGAATGTTACCTTGATGATATAGCCGCAACATTTTTGTTTAAAGCCGTTAAGATTGTTGTGGCAGTAAGTCGCAAAATTGCCCGTCCACTTTTTCAGCCATCTTGGTTCTGGAAGTACGTTTCCCATTCATTTTTTTCAAAGGGATTTCATAAAATAAAAGAGTTGTCCGTGATGAATCACAACGTTACAAAGTAAGACTTGAGGCCAAAAAGTATTTGACCATTGGACAAAAAGACAAATGAGTCTTTAATGTGGGAATGAACTACAATCCCATGAATTATGTAATCAAATGATAAACTTTGGAAAAATATAAAACTGTTGAGTGCAAAATATTAAGATATACAAATATATATGTAGTTTGAGAGTGTAGGGTGAATGAATCGATTGCATAATTCACAGTGCATCATGGGAGTGGGCGGTCGCTGCAGAGCTCTTTTGCCATGGTTTATAAGTGGTGATTCTGTTATTATTGGATTTTCCCCCTCAGGATCATGGGTAGTGTAGTACTTCACCAAGGATTCTGCTATTAAACACACTGAAGCATATACCATTGATCAACAACCTTGGAGCACAAGGTAGATCCATCTTTAAATGTTCAAAGGTCATCGTTAATTATCAACTCTACCATGGAAAGAATAAATGGGATTTTTACTTCCAGAACCAATCTGTTGTGGTCTATAAATCTTATCATAAAAACTTACCAATGGTTGCACGCTTGCCCCAAAGTCTTACATTTTAAAAGGCCAGTCACAATACATTTCTCTCTCCCTTCAATCCGATGGTGACTGGAAACGCAAGCTCGTGCAAAGACATTTTGCAATACTCTGCAGAGGAAAGTTCAAAATCGTTGAACTCTGAACTGCGAATTGATATGACGAGAGGACGTGTGACGAATAGAAGATCGAAAAGTCATAAAGCTGCATGCTTTATTGTTGCTGGAAAGTGAGTAGGCAATTAATTTTTTTAGGTAATTGACAGTAGGCCACAGATGCTGTTGATAGAGCTTAACTTTAAAGGAATGTTCTGGGTTCAATACAAGTTTAGCGCAATCAACATCATTTGTGGCCTACTGTCGATTTCCTCAAGACGTTCCAGTGAGGCATTTGCAATGGAAGTGTACATGGCCGATTTTTAGAGGGTTTAAACACATAAATGTCACATTATGCCACAATTGCTATCGATTTAGCTTAACTTGCATTGATCCCGGAACATTCCTTTAATTAATCTTAACATTAACTTTTAATGAAATTGCCTCAGGTTTTGCCGCGGAATAGCCAGACATGAAAACGTGATCACAAAAGGCAAAATTACTTTCTTAAAGTGACGATCCTTTGCTAACAGCCTGGTGGAAGGGACCTTTGTAAAGGGTTTCCATCGCTCACTTGGGTTTGAAACGACCTCACGAATAGCCCTTTCCGCAGTGCCCTTCATAGGTGCACATAAATGACATTTGGAAATCGCTGCATTTGATTTTTTTAGTTTTACCTGGCTCTCCACCAGCATGGCCATGTCCACGAACATGTCGTGCAGCTCACGGATGCTGTTCTCCAGTTTAATGATCTCAGTGTGCCGGGTTTCAATCTCGTTTAGAGCCTGTTTGGTCATCTGGGAGTCCATTTTGATCTGTTCAACAGAGAATTTCAGAACAGGTTAATAGCAGCAGGTCATCAGCAATTCAGTTCTGCTATTAAACAGGCATTTGCACAACAAGCAAGGATGGTTCACTCCTAGAAGACCTTATTTTTACAATTAACTGTAAACACAGACACCAAAGACATATACAAAGGTCAAAGTCATAGTAAAATTAAAGGAATAGTTCACAACATATTTGTATGCTTTAATTATTAATTCACTTTCAAGTCATTCCTACCTCACATTATTTTGTTTTTCTGTGAAACACAAAATGAGATGCTCTTTTTCCATCAAATAAAAGTGGAAAGTGACTGTTCCTCACACAAAGCTATCTGAAGACTTGGAATATTGCACAGAAGTCATATGGACTACATTTATGATACTTTTATTATGCTTTTTTTGTCCTTTTTGGAGCTTGGCAGTATGGATCAATATTCACTTTCCTTGTATGGACAACAGACGCTCTGACATTCTGCCTAACATCTCCTTTTGTGCTTCATGGAAGAAAGAAAATAATACAGGGTTAGAACAACATGAGGCCAAAATTGTCATTTTTGAGTTTACTGTTCCTTTAAATTTTAAAATGTTTTTTTTTTGGTCAACTATTTAACTTACATCATCAGTGAAGATGGCAAGCTTCCCACTCTCCAACATGTCTTCCAGTTCCTCATTGGTAGTTGTTCTGCCAGCTAATTGAAGGTATTAGAAGTATATGGTATCATTATGTCGCATACTGGGGTATTTTAATGATGCGTTTAAAAGGTTTTAAATCTACTTTCCAGTAACATGGAGGATCCTTTTTAGGCTGTATTTGTGCGTGTGGGTGTGTTCGTGCTTGTGAAACTCACTAATTTCCAGTTGTCTCTGAATGCGATCCTTGCAGCGATCCCTATATTTGGACTGCGTGGTGTTGTACTCCGTCATGACTTCCACAAACTTGCGTGACAGCGTGGAATGCTGTGGGAATAAGGTAGAGGGGTTAGGGATGTGATAATGGGGGGGGGGGGGGGGGGGAGTGGGGGGGGTCCATTTAGCAGATTGTGATGTGAGTAGGCGGCTCAGGATAATATTGTGGGCTAAGTGTGATCGGTGTGAAAATAGGGTCCTGCTTTTACAGCAGTTTGAGAGACTACCATGCTTGTTCTCTTTCTAAGCAGCAGATGGCACTAAGGAGAGTGTTTCACAGCTCTGCTCAGTGGGAGGGCAGAGGTCACAGGAAGTGTGATTGTCTCTGCCTTTCAAAGAACATACTGAATATCCCGAAGGTCAGACTTTTTAATTATAATTTTAGAGAATCACAACGTGATGACTTCTATAAACTTTCAAAGTCATGAATATTCCTTGACCACATCCGATATGATTATTTCCAAGTGAATAACGTTTTGAATGGATATTTTTTCCCTAATTTCATAAGTAGAGAACTAAGCAAAGCAACTGAAAAACACCTCTGATGCCACACATACATCACCCAGACGTCTATTTGACGTGTGTGTGTGTGTTTGCATCTGGAAGATGTATTTTTTACATTGATTGCTCATCTGCAACACATCTCTAAGACGTTTCCTCTCGGATGTCAGTAAGACATTCAACAGATGATTTTGAGACATTTATGATTTACATTGTTTGTAAATCTGATCTTTTTAAGATGTTTGGCAGATGCTAATTATATTGTGATGCTTTCCAGAAGAAACGCTCTTAAACAGACATCTCGGAGATGTATGTGCGCTATCTGGTACACAATATGATTATTGTCAGTGAATCTTCTTTTCCTCAACTTTCTAAAGTCACAGCCAAAAATACTTTTTAAGTCTTAACAATGTAAAATATGATTAACTATGCAGCCCCGGCCCCGCCCTCCCACATTCCTCCTCCCTCGTTCTCTCAGGTCGGCGGGGAGCCCCCGGCATGGCGTACAGCCCCCCCCCCCCCTTTCCCCGGGTCATCCCCACCTTCCTGAATCTGGGAGGGGACGGGGGGAGGGAAACAACAATAATAATTAAAACACAGGGGACTCACTGTAACAGCAAATTGCCCCCCCAAAAAACACATTACATTTTTAAAGAGAGGGAAAGGGCAACGTGGAACGGCTATGGAAGAGAGAGAGGAGAGCGAGAGAATAAAAAAACAACTCTCTCGCCGGTTCTCCGATACGCCGTTGCTTGGTCCTCGGCCACTCCTCCACCCTCTAATGGACGACAGCCGTTTCTTCCCTGGGCGGATCGGAGGCAGTCCTCCCTTAATTCAGGCTGTCACGTGACAAAAGAACGAACGACTCGGACCAAAAGAGCTAAAAGGTGAACTAGCAATTTCTGTTTCCTGTACAGCGCCTATGCAATATAACAAATGAACGGAGGTTGCGCAACATGCATGCACGGCCAACACAAAATGAACGAATCACTCTCTGAGACAACTCGTTCTTCTGAGTCACATAAAAGATTCGTTCAAAATGAACGAATCGTTCATGATTGACCCATCACTAAAATGAACTTAAGACAGAGTATTGCAAAGTAAACTTTCTAATATAAGCCACCATGAATTGTGTGTAGCCTTTACTTGAAAATATGGTCTGTAAAATGTTCACATACCTGCGTCTTGCGGATTCGCAAATCTGCAGACGATCTGTTCAACCCCTCCTCCTGCTCGATACTTTGCTCGATTGCTAAAACACAGGGAAAAAACTGTTTTAGCAAATTACCTTCAGTGTTCCTACGCCAAATCTAAGTTTATGAATATACTGTAAGCATAGGAAATGTTACCTACTTAACACACTCTAAAGATTGTCATATCATATAGCAGCAGCCAAAGCATGGTTACCAGGTTTCAACTGTTACTAAGGTTGCAAAACAACTACAACGTGATCAAATACACTGAGGACACAAAAGTAATTGGTCGACTGAGCTGTTAGATGGTGCATACATTTAAGGTGTCAGACAAAATTGTCCTAGTTGTAATAACAAGTCTATTAATCTCAGAAAAACAATAGATCTCACTGCTCACTTGAGGAGACAATAGGATTCACACTTTATTCACTTGTGATGGAGCAGTGTGCACCATTAAAAAAAGGAATGACTCGCAAATACACCAGAATTTTCCTGCTTTTGTCGCAAGATAGATGAAGCGCAACAAAAGTAATCTAATACACAACTAAGTAACTAATCGATACACCCCCCCCCCCCCCCCCCCCAATATTCAGCTACTTATCCCACCCTGATGAATGGGGTTGGGGGATAATGGGTTTTAGCTGTACTTTTCTGCATATCACGGTGCCGTTTTGTGGTCCGTTCTGCATAACGTGCCGGCTCATTTTTGCTTTCACGGCGCATTCGGCAAACCGGCACACTCGGTTCCATCGCTGGCCATTTCGCCCCTGATCGCCCCAAAAGTGTGTCAGCCCACCGGGAAAATGACCGGTATGCCAGATTACAAATCCAGCCCTGCTTCAAACGAGATTAGTCACACCCCCTACTTGTTAAGAATTTTCTATGCATTGCTCACTTTGCCTCAGGTAGCTGCTTTTTGAATCAAAGATCATGTCTAAATTAGCACCGCCTACGTGAGGAACGCTTTAGGAGCTTTAGATGAATTAACTTCATTTACACTTGCAAATAGACCTGGACTTTTATATTTCTCACACATTAAATACAAATTTAAATTAAGAACATTTACCCTCTCATATCTGTGAGATGTAACAAGGTGACATTTTCACTGTGTGCGTAGAGTGCTACATTATTAGATCTTAAAGGTGAAGTGTGTAATTTTTCAGATGTTACAATACTTTCTCCTACCTCAGCTTAATAGGCAGAAACAAGTGTAAGTAAGCCATGCGTAGGTTGATATCTCCGAAAAGTACAAGCACTGGGTCTCTGTGGTGCTATCAAAATGTTGTTTGTTTGAGCATTCCAACCAGCCTAAAATTGCAATACTGACTCAACCAATGCTGTGAGTTTGGGGCGGGACTATCTGTTTGAATGACCAACAGTGTTAGGTAAGTTACTAAAGAAAAGTAATCCAATACAAATGACTAATTACTCCTTTAAAATTGTAATCAGATTACTGACTTTACTGATTACTTTATCGGGAAAAGTAATCAAATGACTAAGTACTCTTTGTTTTTCAGCTCAACGAATTCAAAGTAATGTCTATTTTCCTCCTTTTTATTAACTCGTTAGGGGGCGCACACCCTTCAGCCAAATTGATGCCCTACGCAGAGTTCCAGGTGGATGTGTGTGGCGGGGTGGCGGGGGTCACGTGATATTAGCATGAAACGATGACCTGGGGGGATGACCTTGAAGTGATCATCTGACGGGGGGGGGTTCGTGTGATATGAGTGCGAAGCGATCATCTGTATTTCGCAACTGCTTTCGGGTCCTTGAATAACATATAACATGCAAGTAAGGGCAGCCGGTGGACTTTCTGGTGCCTTCCTAGGGTAAGATGGTGCCCCCCTAGGGAGTTGGTGCCCTACGCAGTGTAGTCTGCTTATAGGGAGCGGCGGTACTGTTTAGAAATATGCATAACCTAAGTCATTCAAACTAATTAACTTATTTGAAAGTCAGTATCTGCAATCTGATTAGAGGAATTTAAATGTAATGTGCTCCACAACTTTTTGTCCTAAAAAATAGTTAGATTACAGCGATTAATACTTTGTAATTAAATTACACCCAATACTGCCCACCAATTACAAACCTAATAGAAAACAGACGTTCTATGTGCATTTGGATTGTTGGCGCAGAAATTACACACTTTGACCTGAAATTTTTACAATATTAAATCTATAACTGCTCAAATGTACATACATTTTCACTATTGTGGCTATTTTAAATAAATAAGCATATACAGTTATAAAAGTGTTAAAATTGCTGGATTTATACCTTTTAATTTAGAGCGCACTTTATTGGCTGTCTTCTTAATGTCAGCTGTGAGGTCCTCCAACTCCTGCTTGGTCTCTGTCGAATAAAAATACAAGGGAATACAAAAGAAAAGTCTTGTAAATACACATCATGTTTCATTTTTAATATTACAGTAAACCGCACTAGTTACATGTTGAATAAAATGTCAGGTGACAACACACTGTCGCCATATATGCATTAATTTACATACTGTAATTAAACGTGTGCTAAATCAACTTCCTCATAAACCTACTGGTGTCATTTTAAATTAGTCTAAAACAAGTTTTTATAGACATCTGAGGGGTTATGGAGCCAATCAGTTGACAACCTATAGTTTGAAAATGTTTCATATGTCAAGCAGATAGAATGATAGATAGATAGATAGATAGATAGATAGATAGATAGATAGATAGATAGATAGA